>SEOQ01000775.1:0-13256 GCA_004679275.1 Dentipellis fragilis
GTGAAATCAGCCTTGTTGACCCGCATTCTGCGCTCACGCAGAGCCATCAGGCCGGCTTCTGTGCAGACAGCCTTGATGTCGGCACCTGACAAGTCGTCCTTCGCCATGACGAACTCCTCGAGGTCGACATCCTCGGAGAGGTTCATGCGCGAGGTGTGAAGCCTACGAGTAGACTGTCAGCAGCTATTCGGGTGACGAAGCAATATATTATGACTTGCCGGAAGATATGCCTCTTCGTCTTCACGTCTGGCAGCGGGAATTCGATCTTTCGGTCTATACGCCCGGGTCGGATAAGTGCGGGGTCTAGCGTTTCGATCCTGTTTGTCGCCATGATGACCTTCACGTCGCCCCGAGTATCGAAACCGTCGAGCTGGTTCAGCAGCTCCAACATCGTCCGTTGAATTTCACGCTCGCCGCCTGAATGCGAGTCGTATCTACCCAGGAACGTCAACATAGTTTCAAGAGGTGAAGGAAGAGCGATGCGTACCGCTTAGTACCAATAGCATCAATCTCGTCAATGAAGACAATACTAGGCGCATGCTCCTCTGCCACTCGGAACAGCTCTCGCACGAGCTTGGGACCGTCACCGAGATATTTCTGGATAAGTTCGGAACCGACCACACGCAAGAACGTCGCTGAAGTTTGGTTCGCAACAGCCTTGGCAAGAAGGGTCTTCCCTGTTCCGGGAACGCCGTACAGAATAACACCCTTCGGTGGTTTGATACCCATCTCCTCGTACAGCTCTGGGTGTGTGAGCGGAAGCTCAACGGATTCCTGGGACGAAATGTCAGTGGCATTGCCAGAATATGAGGCACCACGACCTACTTTAATTTCTTGAATCTGCTGTTCAAGACCACCAATATCCGCGTAGCTTTCTGTTGGTGCCTTATCAAGCTTCATGACACTAACCATGGGGTCTGCGTCATCCTGCAAGACACCGACAATAGCCTGGGTCTTGTGGTGAAGAAGAACCTGGCAGCCCGGCTCCAGGAGGTCCTTGTCAACGAAGCTCATGATGGACACATAGTATTCCGGACCCGACGCCGTGCTGATGATAGCGTGGTCGTCGTCGACAATCTCCTCCATGGTGCCCACGGCCATGGGCGACCCACGCAGGTCGTCCACCTTCGTCCGCTCCTCGACATTCTTCTCCTCGCGGTTCGACTCGGGCTTCAAACGCTCCTGGTTCTGGATGAACTCCTCCTCCATGAGGAGGTAGTCCTTGACGCGCTCGGACTTGAGCAGCTTCAGGCGGCAGCGGGTGGTGGGGAAGACAGAGGGCAGTTTCGTGGCGGCGTCGGGGCCGCGCTTCTTCTTCTTCCCAACGCGGGTGGGGAGAGGCGGCTCCCATTTCTTCTTCTGGTCCTTGCTGTCTTTCTTGTTGTCCTTGGGCTGCTGGTCGCCCGGTGCGCCGGGATTCATGCCAGACGGTGTGTTCCCCTGCAGAAGGGGATCAAAGTGTAAGTATAAGGAGTGCAGTCTAGTGCAGCTCTTATAACGCACCATTCTGCCGGAGTATGCGGGAAAGAGACAAAGGAGTACGGGGGGGTGAAAGGAAAGTGAGGGAAAGGTGCGCGACGCGTCAGTGTCTTCAAGTCGCACACCGCGCAAGTGCTGACGTAAAAGCGTGATCACACTCGAACTCGAAGCCTCTCAGCGTTCGCTGCACCGTGACTGCGCGACACAACCAGCTCACTCTCCATGGAGGCTTCGACTCCCCTCACTGCTACCTCTCAGTTCATTCAGGCCGGTAAGTTCCATCAATATCGAGTTAAACAGCGTAGTTTGACGTCGTGGCAGACGATGACGATGACTTGAACGAGGATGACATCCCCGGCTTCGGTGCACCCTCGCCCGCGATCTCGCCCACCCCCGACAAAGGCAAAGGAAGGCAGACGGAACAGCTCGCTCCACCGTCGACAGGTGCTTCTGGGTCCGCTCTCTCAGGAAATATCGGTGCGCCGACAAACGCGTCCACCAATGCAGCGCGGCATACCTTCGGAGGCGTACGAGTAGAGACGCGGTACGTGGCAGCTTTACCAGGACTCTGCACTTTACTGACTGAGCTGACGTTACATACAGGTATACTGGCGTTGATACGCTAGACGAACCAGTCACCACTACCATTGTATGTCTGGCTCACATCCCCTATACCCTTACCTGAGAGTGGTTCGCTTCCAGGGTCGTGACCTCTTGTCCGTATGGAACAAGCTGATACAGGTGCTGTACCCGCTAAGAAAAGGAAACGGCAGAGAAGTGCTCAAGTACGTCGTGCCATGCCACAAATGTGTCCCTACATGTCCTTGACGCCTCGTCACTTCACGTAGGGATTGGGACTTATGGGGGCCCCTTATCATGTGTCTGCTGCTGGGTATCATGCTCAGTGTGAATGTGAGTCTCGGATGATCTGCGGTGCCTCTCCGAGCGAGACGCTGATATATACATACTGCGAAGGCGCCCGCGAACCAAGCGCTTGGCACCTTCTCAGCTGTCGTAGTTCTGGTGTGTGTCGGGTCCCTAGTGGTAACAGTACAAGCCAAGGTCCGTGCACCTCTCTGTACCCGAAACCTTCTTGTTCTAACGGACTCCTTCAGCTCCTCGGAGGCAGAGTGTAGGACCGTTCATCTGGCATCATCATGAATGCGACTTATATTTCGCTTCAGATCATTCTTCCAAGGCCTCTGTGCTCTTGGATATTGCGTTGCGCCTCTGGACATTGCGGCATTCATCTCATGTTTTGTCCGCATCATCTATGTGCGCGCGCCAATCGCTATCCTCGCATGGGCCTGGTCTATATGGGGTCTGCACTTTTTTGTTGTCACTATCACGTGTAGTCTCTGACACTAGCAAATAGCCTCAGTCAATTTCCTTGACGGCACAAAAATTGAACCGCAACGTATTTTGCTGGCCGTATACCCGCTGCTGTAAGTTTCGATTCCATAAACCTGAGCTGAATTATCCGCTGACTGCTATACGCAGGCTTTTTTACTTTATTCTCGCTTGGATGATACTTATCCAGTAGTCGCGCCTCGGCTCTGATAATGCAATGTTGTATCTATCTTCACGACTGAACGCCGTTAGCATCTAAGCTATGCACTGGGTTTGATGGTAGCGGCGATGTACGGTCCCCCCTTCAGCAAAAGATGTAACGGCCCATGAGTCGTGACGTTTATCATATACAGCTCAGATTTACTATTACAAGGCCGGCGAAGACTTAAAGCTTAAAGTATACGCAGTTTCTCCATATCCGGCTGTACCATCTTCTTATCCTCCCCGTTCTTCAGCAGAGCCCAGTCCCGCTCCCCAGTATAGCTGTTCTCCTTCATCCACCGCTCGAGCGTGTAGCCGTCGGGGTTGATGCTCTTGATCCATGCCATGTCCCGCTTGAGCACATCATCCCGGAACATCGCCCACCACCCAGTGAAGTTCTTCTTCCACGACGTCGACCCGTCATTGTCCGGGCGCTCGTTGGCCACAGGCTTGATGTCGGCATCCTTGAAGTAGCTGAACCACTCGTCGGACTCCACGGGCTTGAACACTGCCTTCTTGCCGGTGACCTTCGTGAAGGTGGAAATGAGGTGGTCCCAGGCGACCATCTCGCTCGCCACCTCGAGGTCCTTGCCGCTCGTCTCCTCGCGGTGATCGAACGTGTAGCGGGCGAAGAACCCGAGGTCGGACAGCGCGATCATAGGGACATGCCCGTTTCCTATCGGCGCCGCGAAGACGTACGTCCCATCCGTACGGACGTTCACGGGACCGAACATATGCTATATTTCCGATAAACCAAAACGGGGAATGCGGTAAGTGCACATGCATCAACCTGCACAAGGAAATACGGCTTACGACTTTGAGCATGTCCATGTAGGGCCCGGTAGTAACCGCACTCCAGGACATATCGGTGTCACTGACGACCGAAGGCTGCGCCTGCATCCATTCGGCGACGCGGCCCTTCCCATCGTAGTGCTCGCACCTGTAGAAGGGGCTATATCCCCCTTTCTCGTAGAACGAAACTCTGTGAGTTATCTATCTGTGCGATGGCGGCAGAGTCTACTGACCTTGAAAGAGTAATCGAGGTTGCTCCAGACGTAGTGCCGCACCGTCCCGGCGGCCTTGGCAAGCTCGAAGATCCTGATCCCGGCGTAGAGCTCTTTCTGCTCCCCGACGGTAAATCCGTCCGTGTTGACCCATGCGCCATAGACCCCCTCGAGCGCCTTTGCGACGGATTCTAAATCGTCAAACGCGCCTGGGAGTGAACGAGATCCGCAAGTTAGCCTCGACAACGGGCAGCATAAAGCAGGGGGGAAGGCACCTTTGACGACCTCCACGCCCTTCTCCTTCAACTGCTGAGCGCGTTGGCTCCCGGGGTCGCGGGTCAACGCGCGTACGCCATAGGGCGACGGCGATCCGTCCGCCGCAGGTGCGAGAAGCGCGTCGACGACCGCCAGCCCCTGGGCACCCGTCGCGCCGATGACGAGGATCACTTTCTGGTTCTTGGCTTGCTGCTGTGGGCTCATTATGCTTATGGTTTGCCCATGCAATCCAGCCGCTATTTAACCTCTCGAATATCGCACCACCTGAATATTTGGGTGCTTCGGGCATGCCTTTTGCGACGCCGAGCTCGGGCTCACGCAACAGGCTCAGGGGCGCGAGGAAGCTCGTCTTCCTTGATGGCTGGCTTACAAGCCGTGGCCTCTTGTGTTGGTCAGCCCGTGGACTGGGCGAAGTGCTCGGGCGAGGGACACTGTCCGACGGGCGAAAATATGGCAGAAGGCATCCGGGAATCGGGAGGTCATGCTGCGTGGTTCGGGCTTGGTGACCTTGCTGCTCCGGAGAGTCGAAATTTCGCATTGCCAATATTCTCTCGTGCAGGCGTAGAATCTTTTGTGGACGAGGACGTCTTTGAGACGTCAGGACTGCTCCGTCGTCACGGTCTAACTTCTTAGAGGAACCGGGATTCTCTAACTCTTCGCTTCTCGCTTCCTGTACCGAGGCTATTCAGGAAATCTGTTACAATTCTGTATCCAGCTCGAGCGTTGCAGACCGATTCTGAATCGGAGGAATGCCCAATGCCCATGAGGGGCTGATAAGATAAGATTGGGCCGGAGGCAATCTTTATCGATGACGTGATGTCTTCCCGCCCCGAGATTATCTCGTACTCGCCGATCGCGACTCCTCGAGCTCACCGTATCCTCAAGTACAGCACTAACACTATGTCTCTCAGAGTCGGTTACGGTGAGTTATCACCCTACAGCTTAAGGGACTGAACAACTCACAGAGTCTCGTAGTGCGAGAGCACTTCTCTTCACCGCTGCTACAGTACGCGGAACAGGACCAGGGAAAGACATTCACCCTGGTGGAATGCCCGAGTAAGCACGAATCCTTTTTTGCAGAAAGACATTCTCAACTCATCTAAGATCTACCTGTATATAGGTGGTACCGGCCAGTTGATCTCGCGTCTCACTGAGAACGAGATAGATGTCGCCATGTGAGTCCGAATATGCACCTACGCACCGGACGCTCGGGCTCACGAGGGTCAACGCAACAGTGCCCTCACCGACCCTCTCATTTCTGGAATTGCGAAGGGCTCGAAGGCGTACAGGCTCGTCGGAAGCTATGTCTCCACCCCACTGAACTGGTGCGTCATCCCCACAGCCAAGGCTATGTCGGAGCCTGGCATGCACACGCTGAGGCATGCACAGGGCCGTCATCACGGGTGTCGACTCGAAGTACAAGAGCATCCAGGATCTGCAGGACACCCCGATCGGTATCTCGCGCCATGGGAGCGGGAGCCAGACGATGGCGTACGTGATGGCTCTTCAGCAGGGCTGGGACACGAGCAAGCTGCAGTTCAAGGGTCAGTTCGTACTATCGTTGAGCAGAATGGGACATACTGAGGCGGCAAGTCGGCAGTGAACAACGACATTCGCGGGCTCATCGACTCAGTGAACGATGGCTCGACAAGTGCCTTCATGTGGGAGTGGTTCACGACCAAACCGTTCGCCGACGCAGGTGAAGTGCACTTCGTGAGTCCAACTCTCCTGTATCTTTCAAGCAGGCTTGCTCCGTCCTGTCGCACACGCTGCATTCACTCATACCTGCTGTCGCTCAGATCGGCTCCGTCCCGACCCCGTGGCCGTCCTGGCTCATCGCAGCACACCCGGAGCGCGCAGCCGCCGAGACCCTGCGTACCTTCCTGCAGACCCTGTCGACGTACGTGCGCGCGTTCGACGCGCCAGAGCAGCGCGCCGGCGCGGACGTGCAATTCATTCGAGAAAAGTTCGGCTACTCTGAAGCAGACATCAAGGTACGTGCTAACCATAAGTACCCCGCCCCCGTAGAAGCATGCCGTTAATGCAAGGCTGATTGACGTGTGGTGGTGATGGTGGTGTCGGTGGTGGGCGTCTCCTGCACCTGCAGGCGTGGCTCGAGACCGTGGCGTATCCCGCAGATTGCGCGGCCATTCCTAGGAAGGTGCTGACAGACACGCTCGGGTGCGTATTTGATTCCTGATCGTCACATCGATACATGCCTGATATGCATTGCGTTGCCTGCCCTGGACCGTCTGTCCCCCTGCCTTGCTTCCCGGCGCGCCCGCGATCGCCCTCCACGGTTTCTTCCCTTTCATTTAATCTGTCCTGGATCCTGTCAAAACGCCCTCTGTCAATGCTTGGCATCTCTGTCCTATTCGACAGGGTGCTCCAGAAAGCGGGCGCCATCCAGGCGGAGGCGTATAACGTGGAGGACTTTGTTGACAGCGCCATTGTCAAGCTGATATGAAGGAAGAGAAAGGACGACGGAACATTGTGACTGTATTAGCAACTAACTGAGATATGTATAGCGATAGCGATATGTGTACCACGACAACAATCAGTTCGGACCGACATCTGTCAGCTGGGAAATAAAAGGTAGCAAACAGGCTCCACCACTATGCACTATGTGTCAGCTGTAGTGTACGTGTACTGCGCAGCATCCATACTACTAAATGGGTAGCGTACAACGCAGGAGAGTCGTAAGCAACGTCAATCATTTTGGAAAGATTCGTTAGTAAATAAGTGGCAAGATTACTATAGCTAGCAGGGAGAATGGGAGTCCGTCCGTCTGCACGGTGGTAGGGAAGTGATATGCGTGAAAAGCACTGGATTGCGCAAAATGACATGCAGGTCCGTTGAGTGAGGTTCGTCCGAATGTAAGTAAATATGGCGTAAAAGTTAGGCGTCGCACGCTGCGGGCCGGGATATATGTAAGTGCCAATGGATGTAAGTGGGCAATCTGCAAAAGTCGCGGGTTCTAGACGAGGAGAGTGGACACGGCTGACCAGGCCATGGGAAGTGCTTTCGCTATACAATCCGTCTGTCGGCAGGCTTGGGAACGTCTGACAGCAACCTGTACGGAAGGGGGTAATGGATAGATGCATTAGTAACACAGTCATCTCGAAAGAACAATGGCGACCACCAACCTCAGCCATAGGCGGGACGCGCTGCTCTTCTCGATGACAACCTCCCATTTACGAGGCTTATTCGAGTCCCCGCGGAGCGCGTCAAGGAGCATCTCCTTTCCCTCCTTGGTCCCTTCGCCTTCGAGCACCCACTGTCCCTGCCAGCCCTCGCCGAGGCCGGGCCGCTCCTTCGGCGGTAAACGCGCAGTCCACATATACCGCTTCGTACGCGCGAAACCGGTCGGCGAGTGCGGGCTGACCACCTGTGTCGGCATGTACACGAGAGACAGTTGCGCCGCGGTGCACCGCGGGAGAGCCATGAGGTACGTCGGGTTCAGCAGGGGCGGTAGGATGTGCGCGTAATACATCGGCGAGGGCAACGTGAGGGGATCCGCCAGGGGTAGCTGAGCAGGCGGCACATAAGGCACGAGCGCTGTGCCGTCAAAGAGCAGCCACAGGCGCTTCTCGCTGTCCTGGACAGAGGAATGGTCGCTGTCGGAGCCTTTCTCCTCTTCCGGAGGCAGAAAGCCCAGATTGCAAACGACGTCTCCGGTGGAAAGGTGTTCCCAGAGGCCAGCATCGTCTAGCTGCGTTTCGCACGCCGCGATGGCGTCGTCGTCCATTTGGGAGCACGGGTGGAATACGCGCAAGACGGGGGCCCGAAGACGCGAGGCGGCCATACGGATGTCGTGCAGCGAGGAAATCGTGGGTGCCGCAGGTGCATTCCCAGATCCCTGAGACGATGGGGATGTATTTGGGCTAGTGTCCAATGAGGACTGGCTTGATACTGCGGTAGATGCGAACCGACGGTGCGGAGGGCGAAAGACGCGATCATCCTCACCCTCGGACATAGTGCCCGATCTGTTCAGGGCTCGCCTCCAGCCGCGCCAGGATTCTGCGTAAAGTTTGAGTGCGTGGGGATCTGCGGAGGGCGGGGGCGGCGCTTTGGACCCGCCGAAAACAGAAAAACGACGGCCCAGGACGCCATCCTCCGAGATGCGAGTACCGGACCGCTTGAGAACAGATGACACGCTGCGGTGTTTTCTGCTGGTCGTCTCGCGCGCTCGATCTACTACGGAAGCGGGGTTCCCAAAGTACGACAGCGGCGCTGGGAACACAAGCTCACGCACGTTCTGTGCCGCAGATGGCCGGGGTCGCCACCGAGTATCATCCGACTCTTCAGCAAAGGGGAACGGTGAACTGTGAACGAGTGACTGCAGGAGGAGGACAAAACGGGAGTGAGCCTGACAAAACGCGGCATATTTGTGTGATCGTCGTGACTGAGAAGTGCTCGGTTGTGACGCGGAGAGAATAGTTAACGCGTGCATAGGGTATTTGTGCAATTGAAGGTCCTGAGAAGACACTGTAGACCTGATTTAGCACTACACGATGAATCCGAGCTGCAATGCTCACTAAATAGTTGCAAGTCGGTGAAGTCGAGGAGAACATCTCTGAAGCTGAACATGTCGGCATGGCTTCGGCAAACGCTGTAGCCAGGTACAAATCGGGACAGAAGCACATCCCGCAGCTCGGCATCCCGCAGACTGTTCCGCCATGTCTTGCTCGACAGTGCCAGCGTCTCAAACTCCTCCCAGCTAACATAAATCAGGAATGCAGTGAAGACACGGGGCTTCAGGAGCGCGGTCGTTGGCGAAACGCGGATGCGGGGAGGCCGGGAACGTTTTTGCGTGCGGGACAAGCTGAGCTGCACGAACGCTGGGTGCTCGGGTGGGGGAACGGGGAGCGGTTTTGAGCTCAGGATAGATGCTGCCGGTGAGTGGGTGCCGGGCGGAGGAGTTTCAAGGCCATGGTCGCTGGAGGACGCGGTCCGCACGGAATGGGTGAGTGACGGAGGGCGAGTAGCCTGGGATGGCATGGGACGCAGTCCGGCAGGCTGTGTTTGCATGGCGAGAAGAGGATGGGGGAAGAGTGCTACGGGGAGGTGTTGGCCATGAAAACAAAGAGAGATGGGAGGGAGGAGATGAAGGGGGAGGGGCTCTCGGAGGCGGCACACATTTGAGTTATTTACATAAACAAACTGACCCGCTCGACTGAAGCCAAAATCGATCGAACTCAGTTACCGGTGGCGATGCTTCCGACGCATTCTGTCTTCGAAGATCGTTCGTCCTCCGTCTTCCCGCCCTCCGCTGTTGTCGTTTCAATAGCCTTACACATTCACGCAGCCTCAAGTCATATAAAGGTATTATACTCCTCACAACGGCCAGACGATAACTCGGGCCAGGACGGCACGGCAGTCGGTCGGCTGTGGGCCGAAAAACGTGCAGTCTGACGTGCTTACTCCAAAATGGCGTCAACAATTGTGGATAGACCTACCCCCGGCAATAGTCTCTCCATTCTCAATGGGCGTCCCCTCTTCAATCATGCTCAGTGGTGCGCGCCTGACGACAGTCGCTTCAGTTCTGTCAAGGGCTCGCCTTATCCTTTTCCCCCAACCCATCGATGATCAACACCTTTCAGTTCAACTTTCCGAGCTGCTGACCGTTTTTCGGCGTCTACTGCCCTGGCTGTAATGGGCAGCCGTCATCATGTTCACAAGAACAGCATAAAGGTTCCTAGTGAAGCGGTGATAGAACGCCCTTTCAACGGCTTGATAACGGGACTGATAGCAGACTATCGGTCAGCCGACTTGTGTCGCGGCAATCGCGTCCGGACCCGTGCGTGCATCATGTCCAGCCTGAGCCCAAAGCTTCCGGGCATCCTGTCACCGACAAGGTGGGTACTTAAGTCAGTATCTAGGACGAGTCAATGTGACGCGAATGCACCCGTGCTGCCATAGGGCTCAAGTCGTTTCATTCTCGCTGTTGATGCTGACTGCGCGTCGAGTTGTGCTTTCCTAGTCGTCTGCTATGGTCAAGCTTTCTATTTTTATTCTGCGGAAATTGAGTGCCAAGCCAGGCCCGTTGCCTGGTGATGCGTACCTGAAGGTTCAAATTTCGAAGAGCCGGACTGCCAGTACCCAAAGGCCTCCTCGTTTGACAATTTAACCCCTTCCAGGATGGTACATACCGAGATTCCAATTCTAGGCGACGTCATTGTCTCCATGTCGCTGTTTGGTTTGTTCCAAATGAGTCCTGCTGGTCACGGTTGTCGTCAGGCCGATCCCGCCTCTGCTCGATACGCCCATTGTCATAGCCGATCTGCATCATTTATTTGTTTTCTTATGAGTGATCCCTACGGACGAAGAACAGGGTCCAGCCTACGGCATATCGGCAAGTATCCTTTGGAGAATATCATGGCGATAATCATTCTGGGTTGGATCGTGAGCGTCCAGGTGCATCGTTGCATTTGTCGCTTTTTTGGGCGCGTTGGACGTGTAAAGTCATCATCAGTTCCTCTCGAGTTACTATCCTGTAACGGGAAGTGGAACGATCCGTACTAGAAGTGGAACGCTCGACTTTGTGACTTCATCCCAAACCTTCTAGTTCTATAAGCTCGGTATTGACTTAGTAGCACATAGGGACTGTGTACGTGCCAGAGAGATGCCGACGAAGGGGGTCTTTCTGCGACACTTCTGCTGCAAGGGCAAGTGGAACGTCACAATCAGTCATCGGCAGCAGTTCGGCGCCAGCGTCGCCGCACAATGCCGGCGGGCTTTGAAAGGAAAGTTGTCACGGACAGACTGCTCGTCGAGAGTTCGCCGACTTTGCGGAGGACTTGCAATACTTCTGTCTTGAAGACATGACAGACGCATTTGAATAAGATTCATAATGTGCCTCCGTTTTTCTCGTATTTTTCCGCTATGAATTGAGCCCAGGCTCGATGCATCAACGCGTTCCACTTCCCGTTTCGCATATTACTCTATTTTTCATGCTCGTAGATGTAGCTCATTTACTCTGTAAATTTTTCGAGAGATACTAAGCGTAGATCTCCAATCTCTCCTAAATTTTGAGGAGGAGAGGTTGAGAGGTTGTTGTGCGGTGAAGGAAATGCCGAAGCGTTCCACTTCTAGGCCGCGTTCCACTTCCCGTTACACGATAGTATCAACACTCTGCCATTGACTTTGTACGTCACAGTCAGTATCAACAGTGTTCGTTGAGCAACTGAGGCCTTACGCTAGGCTGGGGTGAATGCCAACGCTCTTTGCAAACATGCCGACTCGAAGGTCGCAGATACTTACTCGTCCGTCTCCCAAGCTTCTTCATCTGATCCTTCCTCGTCGTCCCAATCCTCATTCACATCCTCTTCTTCTGAATATTGCCAGTCGTCCTCGTTGTCATCGGAAGCGTCCGGATCCAACCCAAAAGATAGCATCTCCTCAAAGAAGCGGTCACGCACTCTAATGCCCCTCTGGCGACACACACCATCCATCTCATTCGATACGCCGGACTCAAAGCTGCCTCCGGATAGCCGTGCAGAGACGGCGAGCTGCCGCAGCGCTGACAAAGAGCCCGGCTGACGCAAAACGCCAATCAATTCTGGGAGCTCGCCTTCTCGCATGTCGTATATCAACGTCTCCAGATTCGCGAATCTGCCATCGCCGAGGGTTGAAGGCCGGCAATAGCGCGAGCCCAAGAGCAGGGTACGCAGGTTCGGCATCTGCATGAGGATGTCGTCAAGATGGTAGTCCGTTTTGGAATCGGAGTCACTGCGAGCGTGACTAAAGGTGTGGCTGTCGGGCTCGGAGAAGTTGAGGGCCAATTCTGTCAGATTTGGTGCCCAAGTCTGCAGTGCGTACTGGAGTTCCTCTCGACTGAGCAGCAGCCCCTCCTGAAAGCGTAGTCGGGAGAGTGAGGGTGCAATCTTGGCTAATGCCTCTAGGTATCGCCTCGTCATGGTCCTGCAGTGGAACTTGAAGTGGCGAAGGTCCGGGCAGGAATTTGGGGTCACAACGATTTCATCCTCCTTCCCTTCCTCCCATGCGTCTTCGTCCCACCCCACGGTGTTCTTGTGCACCAAATGGTGCGTATCTTGGGCCAACCCTTCAGCATGTCGAAAAATGTAGCAAGGTCGCAGAATTCGTCGCACTCGATGTCGCTGAGGCTGTAGCGCATGATTTCCAGCGACTCGAGCTTGGCGCAGGCTTTTAGGGCGGTCGTGAGTTCCTCGAGTTCATAGCCGTTCCAGCCATGTATACGGAAGCCAGTGAGGTTTGGGCATGCAGCAATGGACTTCGCAAGATACAATGTTTCTCCGCGTCGCATATATTGTGAACCGAAGTTTATGGAACGTACGAGGCCGGCAAGATGAGGCGACTTCGAGACGGTCTTGAAGAATTGTTTCACGGAGTCGTCGCGGTCATGGCAAGTGTCGATGTAGACACATGAGTGTATAGTTCTTCTCGGGCAGCCGCAAGCCAGGCTTTATTGACAAGTGCGCAGCGCGTAAGACGGTAGGGCGGTTTAAGGTCGAAGAGTGAAATGCGTTTTTTATTGACAAATTGGAAGATTCTGGTCAGAGTTTTGTGGTCGATATCGGAGGGCATCATCTTTGAAAGAYTRTMATCGRGTGAGATGRACGAGAATGARGATGCAAAAAATTCRAGGGCTTACAACTTGGCGAGGAGGTGGTAGTGCTGAGCACGTCCGGATATGGCATGTCCGAGCGGCCGGAGGTGGTTGATAAGGTACTTACATTTTGTCAACAAATGGAAAACAAATGCCATAATGCTTCGGCGTATCAGCGCTTCTATCAAAGTCCCCCTTCTCCAGCGTTAACACCACGAATAGCACCTTAGATTACGATTCCTGATAAGGGATCGTCTATTATATCATCACGCACAGGGGGAAAAACTGCGCGCGTCGTCAGATTTCAGAGCTAGTGGTCCAGCCGTTAAGCGTCGGTTTGGGGCAGTAGGTTCGAG
>SEOQ01000776.1:0-13255 GCA_004679275.1 Dentipellis fragilis
TAGCATTGGCCGGGGTTGCGGGNGCGCTGGGAGTGTGGGCNTGAGCGCGCTGAGTGTCGCGGTGTCCTCCACGTGCAGCGAAGCCACGCCCCCCTGCAGCACCCCCACGTCCGGGACCACCTCGCCCGCCTCGTCCACCCCTTCCACCGCGTGAATCGCCTCTGGCACCACCAGGGATTGAATCTTTGGACTGGCTTGCAGGAGTGGAGGACTTCTTCTCCTTCTTGCGACTGACCGCACCCCACTGCTCCGCGTGACCTATTCACCGATGAAAAAAGGCTTTTACGGCGGAAAGACCCTCTAAGCGTACCTTCGCTAATTCGTGTTGCAGCAAGTGTAAGGTCTCCGGCGACTTCAGCCAAGACAGATTGCAGGTCTGGCAGATAAAAGTGAGTAACCGACCCGAGGAGGGTAAGAGGGAGACGCCACCTTCGTTGGACCAAGTGGGAAACATCTCCGCGAGTTGGGAGATCTGAGAGCGGTACTTGTCAGGAACAGAGTCCTGCTGGGCCTGAGGCCTGCGGTAATTGGAGGATTTGTAGGACATTTGGGCGGGATGTGGACGACGAGCGAGCACAGCAGCGACGGCGACGACAAAGTGAGTTGGGCGGAGTTTCAATCTCCCACGCCTATTTTGCATTGGGCCCGTTACAGCGTACATGTCATCCGGCAACTACCTCTGCCTGTTCTACACTACTTTCTCTCTCGACCGACCCCTTGGTCAACTCTAGAGCATATGACGCATCACAAATGGCGTCGGAACGGTCGTTCGGCTCACACCTTGGAAAAGAACGATGTGATCTTGTGGCTCGACTCTGACTCAACCTTATCTGCCTTCTTCGGAGACCCTGGCTGTTGATGATGAATAGGAAATGGTTCACAAGGTGAGTTTTCATACCTTTGTCAATTTGATCTTCTTCGTTGAACGCTGTCACCCAGAGTTAATTCATGCACGACGCTGCAGCCGATCACGGACTCACTTGGGAACTGGGAGGTGAACTGTCCTCGTCCACCTTCGCATGCTTGCCCTTCGTGCTACTTTCCTAAAGGCCCCCAATAGTGCTCAGTGTTCTCTATAGATCCTGAAGAGTGCGGGGAAACTCTCACCTGCGACGGCCCTGGCAAGATCTCGATGTCGCTATCTCCGGAGGCTTCTTCTTTTGTTGGCCTCTTTGACGAATCCATTGTGTCCTTTCCGGCTTGGTGAGCATCTGTACTACTTGACACGTCTACGGGATCTTGTTTCGGAGATGCGGGAGGGTCAGATAAGCCCCGTTTCCGTTTCGTTCCTGGAGCCTGTGACGGCTGCCCTTGCGGCTTCCCAGATGGCGAAGAATCCTTCGTCTTCTCCGTCTTCTGCTTGGTGAACATGGCCTCGATACCATCCTTCCGCTTGGAGATTGGCTCGATAAATGTAGGCGACTCTGTACCTACTTTCCCCACCTCCTTTGGTACCGGATAACTGGCGTCACGTCGTTAGACGCTGTTGCTCTCTCCCATCTTTCAACGAACGTACCATTCCAGGGGCGAGCTTGGCTCATTATATGGATCTAAGAGGTGCCCAAGCTCCTTCGTCCACGTTTGTGAATCTGTATCTAGCCAGGCGTCGATGGCGTGCTGGTCAGCTAGTATTACTGGTTGCCGGTCATGCAGCCATTCGAGCTCCTTGTTTGCTGCCGTAGTGACAATTGTAAACGTCCAAAGCGGCTCCGATTGACCTGCTCCTCTATTTGAGAACGGTCACCCGGACACATTGTGAACATCTGACCTTCGAGATGGGCTACATCATACAAGCCCGCTAGGAGCATGATCTTTCCATCCTTATGCCGAATAAAATGGGGCAGGCGTTCCTTTCCCTTCTTTGCCCACTCGTAATATCTAAGATCCTCAAGGATGCGTGAGAAGGCGAGGGAGTGTAAACAGCAAGCACAAGAACACACCCTTGAACAGGGACGACGCATCTTCTCTTACCCTTGATGCTTCCCCACATTCCTCCACCCTCCACGAGGCTCTCAGAACGTGCATTGATCGTGTTCAAATGAGACGACTCGCTCTTACTCCAGTGCGGCACGAGTCCCCACTTCATGGTCTGCAACACCAAGTCCTCGGAGCTCGACACGGAACTCGAGCTCTCCGCCTGCTCAGGGGGAGGACCCGCATTCTGCCTGCGCACGACCGGCGCCTGAGAGCGCGGGGCGATGTTATATCTGGGAACGAACCGACCACGACCAACCCAGTCGCGAATACGATGCTGGATAACTGGATATCCGGGAATTTGTTCTACTTGGTTGGCCTGGCCGACGCGACGCGATGGTCAATGTCAAGGTGACGGCTGTCGTGGTATGGTATATTATCGCTGCTTACTGGCAAAGCCAATGCAAATCGACCGCACATGTCAGAGATTCAGACAGCCCTTATGATGGTGGGAGGAGAAAAGGAGAGACGCTCGACACCTCCAACGCGGGTAAACTGAATAATATTGGCGCCAACAAGTCAAGACGCGTGACGTCACGGTAATAAGCGCCGGTTAAGTATTTTGCACCGTACCACGCATTCCGGTTTCTTCAACTGACCGTTTGTTGAATCTAAACAGGTCTAATCTCCTTCTTATGATACCATGTATCGCAGAATAATAGGTATGATGCCTTTTCCGACAAGTCTACGCGAATACTAACGGTCGATCATTAGTAAATTGAATATCCCAAGATGTCCGAGTCTCCCATACCTGCTCTGAACACGGACTGCACGTCCCTCATCCTCAATTACTTGAACAATTTCACACTCAAAGAACTCGCACTCACCTCGCATGCAGCAGCTACACCGGTCCGCAAGCAGCTCGTTCGCTGTCTCTATTTCACCAACTTCGAAACAGCCATCACAGGCTTCACCTTCGTATGGAACCACAGTCTCCTCCCCAACGTCCGAACCATTGTCTTCGACGTTAACGAGGAAACATGGTCTTCTCCCTTCGCTATCCTCGTGGTAAACTTCATCTCATCCGCCCCGGCTCTCAATGGCTTTCTCGCAAAAGGGTTTGCAGCGCTGTTCGACGCTTGCCCACGTATCATCGACGTCCTGGCCGCAAAGACACCCGTGCTCTCGCATCTCCATCTTCACGGCCTTACGCACCAGGCTCTCCAAGCCCTTCGCGGTATTCACGGGCTTCATTCTATCGCACTCAATGTACAAGAACTCCATTTTGCGGCCGACAGCGCTAAACACATCGCCGCGATTATTTCCAATAACGCAGAAACCCTGCGTGAGGTATCGATACATGGTCCTCCTCTCGGGATGAGGCTCTGGCTAGATCGTGATGCTCCTCCCTGTTTGCTCGTCTCGCACCTGGCGTTGCACCATCTGGCGTTTTGTCCCGAAGAAGTCAGCCGCATGTTCCCGAACATCCAACAGCAAAATCTATGGAATACGAGTATCTTGACTCTGGAAGAAAAACGAATCCATGACCCTGCAGTATTCACCTGGCCACCCGAAACAGTCCGCGTGTTATTCCCTGTCGCATGGTTCAACGACTTTGCCTCGCTCCGCAGCCTCGTGATCAAAACCTTTGTTCTCGGCTTCCATGTAGGGGACCTCATTGCGCTCTTGCGCAGGTCCCGTCTGCGCGATCTGTCGCTCTCGCAGGTGTCGATAGGCAAACACAACCGCTGGTATGTTCCCTCAGATTCTGAGGCCACTGCTTCGCCTCTCCTCTCCGATATCATCTCCAACGCAAGTGGTCTCCGGAGGCTGGATGTCAAATTTGATTTCGTAATCCCCTATGATCCGGTGTGTAGTCTAATATAGCGACCATAGCAGCTCCCACAACAAGAACTAAGTTTATTTTCTCAGATATTCGTGGTCCCACATCCGACCTTCCGAGCCTCTGAGATGACATCGGAGCTCACATACCTATCGCTGTCTATACAGCTCTCAGCCGAAGGGGCCCTTGTCGACAGAGACCTATGTCTCGCGATCGTGAAGCCATGGTTCCAATCTCTGCCGACGCTCGTCCATATGCGACTAGCAATCGGCCTCATCGAAACGCGGTGGGAGCGCCGATGGACAACTTCAAGCACTAGCGGAGCTTTACGTAGCCTCGTCGTCCCGTACGATATGCGTGGCGACTACACACGCACCTCCGGACCCGACGACGAGGACGCTGTATTCTCAGTCAAGAACAGCGACGGGTATTCGTTAACGGCCTGGTGCGATGATGGCGGTGAAGGTACAAGATGGTGAGCTATTACTGCTTGAATCGTGCGCCTTGAACTAAATGGGAGCAAATATCTTGTGCTTAGGCCTCAAGAGCATGTCGAGCATGTGCGAAACATAGAGCTTGAGGAATTCGAAGTATAGGGCCGGGTGCTTACCTTGATGCGAGCTTTAACCACACGATAAGCCTGCGGCTTTTGAAATGTATCACGGGTAAGTAAAACCATTTGCTTGGTAGTAACGAGCCATTCGCGTAGGCAGCAAAAGGCATTTGAAGAATCAAACCGAGTATCTTATTTATCTATCCCTGTCGCACCCCCTCGACGCCTCGATAGCAATGGCGCGGCCTCCATTATCTTCCTGTGGAAAATCGCCGCCGCTGTCAGCGACGACTCTTGGGTAGCGGGCGATGCCGCCGTCCGCGCAGAACTCCGAGATGGCGCGGGCCACGTGGCCGGAGAGGATATCTGATTCCTCTAGCCTCTCTCCTCTACTCACCGATACCATAACATATTACATAGTTCTGAATTCGTCTAGTATAGTCTTGAAATCCTGACTGACAATTCGCCCAGGATCCAATAGGAATAGCAGACCATGTCTCTCATCCCTGCCCTCGACGCGGACTGCACTTCCATCATTCTCGACCACCTGGATAATTCTGCTCTCTCGGCCTTCGCATGCACATCGCATGCTGCAGTGGTACCAATGCGTTTGCGGCTCTCCCGCTCTCTACACTTCACCGGTGTCGGATCGGCGATCACGGGCCTCACCTTCGTCCAGAACCATTCGCTCGTCCACGCCGTCCGCGCTGTTATATTCGGTATGCTCAAGGAAGGCTGGGTCCCGCCACTTGTAGCCCTCATCGCGGATGTGCTTGCATTTGCCACGAACCTCATGCGCTTCCATGCAAAAGAGTTTGCAGAGCTGGTGATCGCAGATCCACGCGTCACGGACATCGTCGTCTCGAGCAAACCCGGGCTCATGCATCTCCATCTCCACGGTCTTCTGCGTGAGGATCTCGAAGATATTCAAGGCGTTCGCGGGATTAGACCTGTTACCTTTGGTGTTCAGGATAATGACTTCAAGATTGACTGTGCCAAGTACATTGCTGCTATCATTTCCGGCAACGCAGTAACACTACAGGAAGTATCAATCGACGGCCCTGATCATAGAATGTAGCTCCGTCTAGACACCGACGTTTCTCCCTGTCTTCTCGTCTCTCGTCCGACGCTCCATAATCTGGCGTTTCTCTCCGAAGAAGTCGGTCGGGTGTTTCCGAATATCCAGCAGCAACACCTTTGGAGAACGAATATCTTTCCCTTGGAAAAGAGAGAACGGCTGGGTCCCTACGGGCCGCCTTTGGCACGCGCCTTGATGCTTCCTGTGCCGTGGTACCACGACTTTGCCTCACTCCGCAGTCTCGTCATCCAAACGACCATGGTTGCATTCCACGTCGAGGCCCTTACAGCTCTTTTGCGCCAGTCTCCCCTGCGCGATTTGTCGCTCTCGCAGGTGTCGATAGGGAGGCCACAATACCAGTCTCCCCCCTCCGATATCGGGATCGCCACCTACCCTCTTCTCTCTAATATCGTCTCCAACGCGAATAGTCTCCGCCGGCTGGACATGAGACTAAAGTTCAACATCCCTTACGATCCGGTCCGTCTTCTATCATTCTGGCCATCCCTATAGTAGCGGCTGATTCTCAATTTTTCAGGTATTTGTAGTCCCACACGCGACCTTCCGAGTCCCTGAGACGTCTGAGCTCACTTACCTATCAATATCCGTCAAGCAGACGGTCGACAAGGTCCACGTCGACAGAGACCTATTCCTCGCCATTTTCCAGGCGTGGTTTCGCTCCCTCCCAACACTCGCCTATATGCGAGTAGAAATCGACTTCATCGAGACGCGGTGGAAGCGTAGGTGTCCAACCTCAGGCACCGGCAGTCTCAACGGAGATCCACGTAGCATCATCGTCCCATACGATAAACGTGGCAGCTACATACCCATCCCTAGGCCCGAATATGAGGACAAATTGTATTCGGTCAAGGACGACGAGACGTGCTCGCTGACCGCGCGGTACATTGAGAGTCGCCGGTGAGGAGCTATTATTACTTGATTCGTCAAAGCAATGCTAAGAAAGACCTTGTACTTAGGTCCCAGGATTGGATTGATCATTTGCGAAGTAACGAGCTCGAGGAATTCACGACATAGACAAGATATAGGATCCATATGAAAGCGAGTATCGAGCAAACGCTAAGTACGAACATATCGAACACGAATGGTAGGGAATCGAGAATATACCACAGGGCGTACGCGACGGCACCGTATCAAGACATACAAGAAAAGTCTAGGAATGATGTGAAGAAATAACAGATCTGGTAGCAGAGACGACATCAAACGACATCCAAAGCGACTTCCACCTTCTCGGTCTTCTGGCTTCCCGCCTGTCCCAACGCAGCTGAACGCTCACTGCTGCTGTCCGCGCCATGCACATTTCCGTCAGGTCCCGACCTTGTACCTGGTGCAATTGCTCCGAGAGACGCGAAATGAGAGGCATCGGTAGTGGTTGTGCGGTGTTCTGCAAATTGTATGGACTTGACCTGCATTTCACGGCGGCCTTGAGATGCATGGTGTTGGTGCGCAGTCTCCACTACGCTGTCGAAACCCCGTCCCAGTCCGACTCGCACGATAATCAACGTCGGAGCGATTGCCTGACAATTACACAATTTACACAAGAAGCTTCGAAACCTAAATGAGCAACTGACCAGCAGCATCTCACCTATATTGGAAATTATGTCCTGAGGTAGTAGAGTGAGATATTTTAGGAGGCTACAAGAGAAATTATTGCTCACACCATAGACCAAGACACTGTCTATATTGCCCATGCATACCATGACCAGCTGTGATACTGATATTGCAAAGCCAGACTCTACTCTGTGAGAAAGCAAGGTCAGCATTCCGAATTCTCAAAAGATGGAAGTCTTCAACATCATAGCTATTGCAGCATGATACTGCATTCCTGCCCTGCTACCTAATGTCTTTTTGAGCTGGTGGGCCATGATCCAGATGCGCAAGGCTGTGTGAATAGAAAAGTGTCATTTTCTGTCAGATGATCCACTGGTTATGTGCAAACTTACCTATAAGGATTGTTGCTATAACATTAAGAGCCAATGATAAAGCATTATAAGCTGTCTCAAGGCTGTCTGACATATTTGATAATTCTATCCATCTTGGTGGCAGGATCTGTTCTTGTGAGGGTGTCATTTGCCGTTCCAAGGAGTATATTTCTGCAGAGAAATATGATATAGTGCCTCCTAATGCTACAGATAGCAAGTGTCAACACTGGAATTATAATGAAATTGTCTTGTCATACCAGTTTCTGCCAGCAGGAGGACTCCTAGTAATAACCCAATTGAATGTCCCAGTGAATGTGGCCACAGCACGATGCAACGATACATCTGAGAGAAAATAAATAATTTGCTTAAGTCCTTGCAATATATCTTTCTGAGAACTCACCAATACTGCATCTGCAACCAAGCTTCATCAAGATGAGATGTGGCAAATAAAAAATAAAAAGAGGAATGTATGAACCTTATACATAATCCAATGACAGATGACAATATTTGAAGAAGGTCATATATCAAGGATTCATGCAGCCTCTCAGGGCTCCCTGAAATGCAAGGAAGATATGTGTCGCCACCAACAAGAACACTGCTTGAAGTTATGGTTGGTTCAGCAAGGACCTCTGCCAAGATGATCCCCATGTATGCAGTGCTGAGAAGAAATAATGTGATCGATGCTCCTAGATGGTACACATTTGGCTTCTGATAAACCAGCACGTAAATTGAGCCACCAAACAATGCTACATAAAGGCCTGGTGTATATCAGTCAGGGAGTTCTCTAGAAGACTCACTGAAAGCTCACCATATAGCACAGATACTGCCTGTTTGAGTGCAAGTCAGAAGGTCATCAATAACTGATTGACAGCATGGCTGCATACCCATAGGTTTGAGATTTGAGCCTTGAAAAGAACACTTTGTCAACAGCCAATGCCAGAACAAGGAATATGTGACTTACAGCAAAGTACTGCTCTCCACACATGTCGAAGAAAGGGATGTGAGTGCATGAATGGTCAACTAATCGTGCCGACTTTTATAGGATGACCCACCGTGATGCTGTGCTGAGAAGAGAGACGATGGTCATCACGAATCATAGAGCAGTGACGTCGGCCATCCAGATGTGACATAGCCTAGTGCGCGAAGTTGCGTCCGTCTGTTCCAACTTGTCATTGAAGACTGATTATCGTGATACTGGTGAACATCTCGATGAACAAGTACGTCTCTACCAACAATGTCTACAGATGTAGGGCCGTAGAAAGTTCTCCTAAATCGAAACCCCAACATCAACTGTCAGCGCTAATACGGCCGGCATTTTTGGCGTGAACAGACACTCACTTTGGGTTCAAAGCCCCATAGCGGCCAAGGCGCTCCGTTCGCCCAACGCAGATCAGCTCAAACAGGTTCATACGGCGTCACGCCTCGAAGACCCAATCCGTTCTAACTTACTCTCCTATCTCTCGCGAAATATAACGATCCTCAGGCCACGAAGTGGGCCCATGCGCGAGATTCTTCTCCCTGGTTCATCATCTGTGGAAGAATCGCTAACGAACCGATTCCGAGTAAGGACTGAAGATAGCATCGTCTGAAATGATGGATCGACCTTCTATAGGAGCTGCGGCTGGTGCAGTTGTGGGGCCACGAAGTGTTTTGCATAGCCTCTATGTAGGAGACAACCACCAATAGCCCCAATCGTCTCATCGTCGTACTGGTTTCAACGTCTAGACACAACAAGATGTCATCGTCAGAGCAAACGACCTGAATGTTGATCTAACTCACGATCGGCACAGGACGGTAGCAGTTTCAAGTTCACATGAGCTCCGAACACCTCGAGGAAGAAACAGATGCGAAAGAAGCGTTTCTGTGGGAGACAGTCAGTCCGAAAGGGCAGAGATATCTGTACTTCAGATCGCTAGAATGAATGCACCTACTGAATGTTCATTTTCGGTGGCGACAACATGGCAGATGATATCTAAGCCATGTGCATGAGCTGCAGGATGGGGAACCTTCGTTATCGAATCAGACTGAAAGGTTCGAAATCGGTGCAACTGACCTTGTCGCCTTCCTACCTACGCTCCGCCGACGAACAGTACTCCTGAGCTCGCATCGGATTCCAGATGGTAGTAACAGATTTCTTCAAGGAGCTGTTCCCAGGAGCGTCAGGTCTACGATGTAGGAGCCTGCATCATCTCGGGAGTCGAGTAGGAAGGTCAAGGGAGCCAGCCGGCTCGGTTTCAGGACGCGATGCTTTTCGCAAGTTGCCGAGCGCGTGGAACTTTCTCGTTACAGACGCCCAAGAATTGGTCAGGAGCATCGTAGAGTTCATGCAACGTTCAGGCTCTAGACTGAAGGATCTGTGGACGTCATGATGTTTGGAATTGGCATGGAAGGGAATGACGAAAACTTCAGCTTACAGAAAGTATGTATTATGCAAAATATATGATAGCTGTCGATCCAGTTCAATAGACCCTTCGTGCGAAGGCAAGGTGAAACCCCTACAATCTCAACAATATCAATCCCACGATGCCGACGGGGAGCTTCATGATGTCGCCTCACGAACAGAGCGCGCGTCCGTGGATCCTCCTTCTGGGTCTACAGTCCCCTCAGGTGGCGAGAGGCCTGTAGTATAGCTCCAGAAGTTGACCGTCCGCGAGACGCTGTTAGACAAGGTGGGGTTGAGCTCCCTGAGGAGATTGGCGTCCGCCAGAAGATTGATGAAGTCGACTCTTGACTGAGGATACACAAACATCTGCAAGATTTCGGAACCCTAGAGCGTTGCGTTAGATATTTGGATCTTTCCCCAGATTGTAGACGACATACATGGTTATTAAGGACCTCGACAATTTGGTGCCTCGATGGTCGGCTAGCAGCTTCGTAAACAATATTCATTGTCTCCTGTTCGTGGGTTGTATCTTGTTGGTCCTCCCGCTGCCGCTCCTTGCCTTTTTGTTGTCCATGCGGGGCATCGAACAACCAGATCTTCCAGACCTCCAACCTCCTTCCGTCCCTCAACCCCTTCATCAGACTCCGACAGCGCCCCCAGTCCCCTGCATCCCCTCTCCATACCGTTTCTTCAGTCGGCTGCTCAACCACCANTTCCGGGCCCGCCATGGACGACGCGTGGGACGAGAGGATCGACGCGGCCTCGTTCTGACTCGCCTTCACGACTCTCGCCGGGCGCATCATCAGCCTCACCCAGCGGCCGCCGCCGCCACCCACCCGCCTGCGCTCATCGTGCCAACCTGCGCGCGCCAATTGCGCTTCCGGAAGAACCAGTTGTACTCGAAGCCGTCGTACTGCACCTCGCCCTCGCCGGGCATGTCGATCATCCACGCGTTCGACACCCAGCGCCAAGTGCCATCGGGGAGAGGGTAATCGTTGAGCGACACCTCTGCCTGCTTGTTTCTGGGATCTTCGGCGTCGGCGAGCGTGAACGCAGGCGGGTCGATTGGGAGCAGAGATTGCGGAGAATAATTAGCCGAGGAGAAAAGAGTGACTCTAGCCGTTAGCGTTAATATATTGTTCTACAGGAGATGCAAGCGTGACAACTGACCCTCGCTGGTTCTCGTAAACCGCTGCCCACCGGTAGACATCCTTGTCATCTGGCAGGGAAGCATCCTTGACAGAGATATCGTGCGGCAGCTCGATAGATTGCGACACTCCGACATCGTCCACCGGCTGCTCGCTAGTCGAGGCCCTCCGTTTTCCCTTCTGCAGCGACGATTTTATGGAACCATGCCAGGAGTGCCGGATCTGAGGCAGCGAAATGGCACTCAGAAGACCTGAATTCCTCTTGTTGACGCGCAGCCGTGCTGCGTTGACTTCAGATGGGTCGCCGAGCTTCAAAGCATCAACAGGAGGGGGCTCTAGGTATTGCGAGGACATGCCTGGAGGTGGAAAAGGAGTTTAGTGGTGGCATGGTCGCGGCTGGCGCTGCTCTCCGCGAACAGTTCCCCGCATCGACGTGAAAGGTCACATGACGTCATATTTTCCCGCGGTTTCAAGCCAAGTTCTCTGGTGGCAGTAACCGTACGTCGTCTTCAATCTTTCTTTCGCGCAAGTCCCATTTATTGTCAAAGCAGACACGGAGAATGGGAGTTGAACGGTGGAGAAAGGACAGCAGGCTCGAGGTACATACGCCATTCTTCCATGTCACAAAAGCCAGGCTAACGTGTTCAGATTTGCAGGACGCTCTACCAGTCAAAACGAGGTCTTTTCTACTCATGTTATGATCCCTCGTCCCTCTGCCAAAGAAAGATCCTTTCAAATCGCTTGTGCGTCAGCTTATCGACTGGACACTCGTAATTGGTACATTTGTGTACATGTTAGCCTGACGGCCCAGCAGTCATTACTGGCGGCGGCGCTGGTCTTAGGTACTGGATGGCCGACGCTTGGGTCAAGAATGGTGGCAAAGGTACATATTTTCTGCATTCTAAATCCTAGGACAGTCAATGCTTCTTATTGCTTCGATTGGTCTACATAACTGGCCGCCGCGAAGAAGTCTTGAAGCAAGCCGCTGTAAGGTTCAATGACATCTCCGATGACAGCGCTTTCTTGTAAGTGGAATTTGAATCCGTGAATTCGATTCGAGTTCTGAGATGCTACTCTCCCAGCTTCCCAGCCGACGTCGCTACCCAAGAAGGGATCGATAACCTCGCCAAGGAATTATCCTCTCGCGAGACTTCCCTTGACGTCCTTGTAAACAACGCCGGGATGGGTAACTTCGACTCGCAGCGCCAGGAGAAATCTTCGCCAGATTTGACCACGCAGCATGGATGCAGCAGTTCTCCCTGAACACATGGGGCCCAGCCGCCTTGACCAGCGCGCTCGCGCCTCTTCTCGTCGAGGCTGCGAAGAAGGGCGAAGGCCGCGGGAGTGTTATTCTCATCACCAGCGTTTCCGAGTCGATGTGGTTCGCAGCGTCTCCCATGAATGGTGATTTCTTGTCACAACATTGCGATCAAGGCCGTCCACTCATCTCATGTGCCTATAGGATACAGCCTGTCTAAGGCCGCAGAAGCCGCACTCACCAAGATCCTCGCAAACAAGCTCGTCGCGCACGGTGTCCGTGGCAACACCATTGCGCCCGGCACCTTCCCCTCGCCAGGAAACAACCCGGCAAATGCGATCATGCCGTCTGGCAATGCGGAGGCATTCGTGCCAATGAAGCGCAATGGCAACGCAGACGATATCGCTGAGGCATTCCTGTTCCTAGCGACCAAAGCCAGTGCCTACGTGACCGGGCAGAAGCTTGCTTTAGACGGTGGTTGGTCGATGGTGCTCAACGGCAGATGGCGGCTGGTCGCCGACGGCCGCGGGCGGTTCAGCTTGAGTCTTCGATCGTACACACCGTCAAAAGACCAGTTTCGAGAAAGATGTCGACATGCAGAAGTTCAAGTTGAACACCTCCTGCCAGTGAAATGGGATAGTGAACGAGGCCCGTTTTGAGACCACTTCTGCGTGTGCGAACCGTCATGTAGCTTTTGTTGCAGCAATGTACATTCATTTGGCCGCCCATGAAACATCAAAGCTGTCGAGTTGAACAAGGTCCGTCCACAGATCATAATTACTGTAACAACTGAACGTGCCTTCAGGACTCGTGACCGCGTATGGAGTATAGAGTACGTCTCTATGTTCTCGCCCGTATGTCAGCTTCATGACCACCTCTCCAGACCTCTGCGGAAGCGTGCACAAGCTTCTGAACCGACCATGTGTGGGCAAAATATCAGATGGCAAAGTGTGTCATTCTTTCGCATTACACAAATCGAATTAGCCAAGCTCTACCAGGTTCACTAGTGCATCATCGATCTGAACGTAGATGCTTACAGCTGTTTAGAGATCAATAGACCTCGTCAACACTTTTTCGCATAGTCGCGTATCACAGGTTTCGTGCCCCGACTGAAGCCGTCAATGCCGCCGTGCGTGTCTGC
>SEOQ01000777.1:0-13244 GCA_004679275.1 Dentipellis fragilis
CCTCGAACACGCGCTTCTTGCGCGCCTCCCAGTCGCGGCGCCCGCGCTCCTCCAGCACGTGGTAGAACTCATCCTGTGTCTCCCGTCGCGCCTCCTCTATCGTCGAGATGATGTTTTGCTCGTGTGCGTGCCGTAGGTAGCCCGCGATGTCGGTGTCTTGCAGCGGCTGGAGCGGCGAGAAGGTCGTGGATGTGTTTAGGTGCGCGATAGAGCTTGCGAGTGCGGGGGCGTCGACATGGGCTTGCGCAAGGAGGTAGTTTCTATATTACGAGACAGCATAGCGTGGATTAGGATCGCCGGAAGGGCTCAGAAAGAGAGAGTGGACGTACGCGCGCCCGCTATCCGCTGCGGCACCAGGCTGGCGAGATACCAGACGACGCGACTGCGCCTCAATTTGGTCAAGTGAGAGGTTGACATGAGGCAGATCAGGTTTTGAAAGGTGGGAGGTAAGAGCCTTGGAGGAAGTGAGGAGGGAGGACAGGTCGGCCATGGTGGTTGGAAGTTCTTTCTCTCCGTGTAGAGTGGCGTCAGCGGGCAATGCTATCTTGATTTGATTTGGATTCAGGTGTCTAGAAAGGCGCAAGACACGGTGTAAGCACTCACTTGCACGTTGGCCCTTAGAGTGTGGGTGAGGCCGCGAAGGGAAAGAACACAATTGAACACGCTCGACGCGACGCGCCTACTTGCGCTAGGCTCCGCCACTGCAGTTCTAAAGAGGGTTCTGAACATAAGTATACTTACTTACACTTCCATCCTCTTCATATTCAATCGGATACAGCATGGCAGATTTTATTATGGAGTACAATACACAAGAATAATGTACTTTACTGATTCTCGTTTCACTCAAGAGGCAGAACAAGGGCACTTACGACAGAAATCACGCCTGAAGGACTGACAGTAGCTTTTCGATCAACACCTTCATATATTCGCAAGTCCAAAAAGATCTACCCACATAGATGCCAGTAACACCTCAACGCTGCGTGGACACAAGATCCTCGTCCTCATCGGCCGGAGCGCCCATGCTCTCATCTGCGTCTGCGGCATACTCACCCTCGTCTGCCGCACCGTCACCTTGCTCGTTCGTGCTCGCAGTTGCCTTCTTTCCAAGTTTCTGGTGGCTCTGCACAAGAACGTGAGATCCGGCAGCCGGAAGAACCGGCGCAAAGACTTACATGGTAGACAGCAGTCCAATACCCCGACCAATACATCGCGCTCATCGCACGCGAGAATGCCTCATCCTGGTCCGGCCACCCAGCAGGGACCTCAGCAAGCTGGGCCTCGCTCACGAGGCCGGTGGGGGCGGCAAGATATGCTAACGATGGATCGTGTTGAGGCACAAAGGTGTCGAAGTCGAGGGGTTGCGAGGTTTCTGCCTCAGCTACTGCCTCCGCAACGACAGCCGCTATGCCGTTCGCTTTTGGCTGCTGGGCAGATTTGAGTTTTGAAAGAGGTGGAGGGACGTTGTACCATCTATATTGCATTGAACAGTCAGATGTATAAAAACTAAGGGTAAGGCTCTAGGGAACGTACAAAGGAGACTTCTTGACCGGCTCGTCCTTCCATGATTTACCTTTTCCATGATACGCCTGTAAGCACCGCCAGTAGTCAGCACAAGACGCAAGGAAGCAGTAGCATGAAGCATACCTCATATTCCGCCGTAGCCGACTCCCAAGCATCAATCAGTGCAGAATCATCCCAAATGTCGTCGTGCGTCAGCTCCCTGCTCTCCTCTTCTTCCTCCGCCCCCTTCTCCTCGCCCACTTCGCCCACCTCCCCGTCCTCGTAATCGTACGAATCGTCTTCCTGCAGCAAGATTGTCGTGGTCACCCCTCTTCCTCGTCCCCACCGTACGACATTGCAGGCGCCGCACTCCCGGGGTCGTCCCAGTGCTGCACGTACTTCCGACCTGCGTTTACCGCCCCCACCGCCGCGGCCGCGATTGTTGTGATAGTTGCCTCTGTTATTGCCGTACCCGTTGTTTTGCGGGTAGTGGTTATGATTATTGTTGCCGTTGTTGTTGTTGTTATTACGCTTGCGCTTTTTGTTAGGCGGCCCGCCTTGGGCACGCGAGGTCGACGCGAAGGCGGGTGGGGGCACCTGCGGGCCTATAGCTGCGGATGGCCCGGCAGGGAATGAGCTGGGTCCGGCGATGTCGTCGTATGAGACGACGAGGCGTGCCATGGTGGATGTGGATGAGTCGAGGACGCAACGAGACGTAAACTCGAATTATAAACATTGCGTTACACGTGATGTCATATCCGTCAGCACGTGCCAAAGGAGACGCGATCCTTTCAAAATCATTCTCGGACGCGTTTTCGATAGTGTTTCAAAGAAAGTGATAGAGAAAGCATCAACTGACATGGTATATCGCGGAGTACATATTACAGACACATCCAATAAAAGAAGGCATTGAGACTCAAGATACAGTATCTTACAACTTTGCAAACTCCAGCACCCGCTCGCTCGTCAGCTTGGACTTCACCTTGTCCAGGTCCTTACGAGTGATCGGCTTGCACTCGTGGGCATGGTTGTACCCCAGCCTATCATAGAGGCATCACCTTCTCAATGGACCGTATTGAAGATAAATATGAAGACTGCGCACCTATCACGTCCGTCTTTCCCGCCTTCCTTGAAGAATTCGGGCCTCCGGAGGAGGCTGACAACGACCGCACCGCCAAGACCCAAATTATGCACCAGCCCGTACTTTCCCCGCTTATCTGCGATGTCAAACAAGCCGGGAGCTTGCATCGGACCCGCCCCTGTGGTTACTGTTAGTACAAGAAACCGAACCGAAAACCCCGAGCATACAGTTACGCAATTGCACTGTCAAAGAGAGCATGAGTAACTGCCGAGATGTGAGAGGTAGGAGAGACGTACTGGCAATGTAGAAGTGCATGCCTATGCCCGTCGCGCCGAGCGGATGACCCTTGGCCTCGAGTCCACCGCTGGGATTGATAACGTACTTGCCGCCGTACTACCCCACTCCTCAGCAACCTGCTTTAACAGCATCTCCGCAACGAAGACAAACACACCGTGTTATCCCCGCGCTCCGCGAATTTCCACGCATCCTCGAGAGGACACAGGCCCAATGCACCATATGTGACCAGCTACGCACCCAACCGCCAATGAGTATCAACTTGAGTTTTGAGTTCCTCCTCCAAACGTAGAGACGCAGACGCACCTCGTTCGCAGCGAAACAGTCGTGCAGCTCCACGACACCAACGTCCTCCCTGCTCGCGCCCGCCTGCGCGAAGACCGCATCCGCGCAGCGCTTGCTCATGCCGTACCCGACAACATTCATCGCGTCGTCGCCCTTGAACGCGTCGGGCGTGTCGGTCTGGAGTCCCTGCGCAACGATCTCGATCGCCTGGTTCTCGAGCCCGTGCGCGTGCACGAAGGACTCGGACGCAAGGATGCAGCAGGCCGCACCATCCTGCCACGAGTTGCGTTAGACGATAAAGGTAATTGAAGAGATGAAGGAGAAGGAGCGAGAGAACGCACGGAGGTCGGGCTGCACATGTACTTCGTCAGCTCGTTCGTGATCTGCGGCGCCGCGAGGACCTGCTCCTCCGTCCACCCATTCCTGAACTGGGAGTACGGATTGTTCACCGAGTGCTTATGGTTCTTCGCCGCTGCGCACGCATCAACACCCTCACACCCTCCTCCGACAGAATACGAAATACGCACCAATCTTCGCGAGCGTGCCCTTCCCCCCACCATACCGCTCGAAATACTCCCGCGCCGCATTCGAAAACTGGCGCGGCGCGCCCGGTCCATGGTTCTCGCCCAGCCGCTCCTCCGCCGCCTGCGTTGCCGCGTTCAGCGGACGCATCGGGTTCGCGCGGTCCTTCCACATGCTGCCGAGGTCCCCGGCATCATACGCTCGAACCCGAGCGCGAGCGTGCAGTGCGCGAGTCCACCGCGAATGAGCGTTGCGCTGTGGTAGAGAGCGGTGCTCCCTGTCGCGCAGTTGTTGTTCACATTCGTGATGGGGATGGACGTGAGGCCGAGGTTGTAGAGCGCCGCCTGTTTAATGCATGTGAGGCCCAGGTTATTCCGAGATGAGAAGTAGGAGAGCCTTACCTGGCCGGATGTCGAGTCGCCGTAGCAGTATCCGACGAAGGCAGCCTCGACTGCATCGTAGGTGATCCCTGTCAACCCAATCAGCACTGTTGCACAGTATTTCATATGGAAATTATAGATCTAAGCACCTACCTGCATCAAGCAGCGCCTTCGTGGCCGCCTCCAAGCCCATCTGTGCATGTAAGTCAGCATACTATGACTTGAGTGTCGAGCTTCAAGAACACTCACGTCGCTCGTCTCCCTGGTTGCACGCGGCTACATGAACCTCGCGTGCTTAGCCTGCCATGCGAGCTGGAATTGTCTGAGGGCGACTGTACCTTGATGAACGCCGTGCATCCGCCACCGACGATGAACACCCGCTCGCCTTTCTTACCAGTAGCAGCCATGGAGTCTGAATCAAGTTCAAGAACGATCAGTGTTTGAAGCAGCCAGACGACGAGGGTCAGGTCAGCAAAGTCCGAGTGACGATGCAGAGGACTTATATAGTTTGGCGTCAATGGGACCGTAATGGACGAATGACATGTGGGGTCCAAACCACCCCCGCACTACCGGCTACTTCGGCTACTTACTTCCCCACATTCATAATTACCTGCATGTCTCGAGGTCAAGTGGACCAGTCAACACGGCGTAACTTGACACCAGAAAGTCAGACGGACATCTTACGCGACGCAGATAGGCCAATGTGTCAACTATAGTCACTACAATGTATTCCAGAAACAGGATAGAAGCAACACGGTATGATGTACCAGATATTGTCATGGAGATGGTGGATACACGTCCTCAAAAAGAAACTGTCAGAGCCTCAATCATCATCCTCGTCGTCGTCATCGTCGTCGGCCTCATCGAGCCACTGTTCAGAGACAAGAGTCAGACACCACATAATAAGGAGGAAAAGATTGATGCGCACCTTGAGGAACGGCTCGCTGGCCTTGCGGACCTTCTTGCTCGTGTCCTTATCCACATACTTCTTCGAAACATGCGTGCCCCACTGCTTGACCACTTCCTCATCCAGCACGTCAACCTGGTAGAACGCCATGAGGATCTTCGGGATTGCAGGAATGAGCTCGGGGTGCGTCAGCCCAGCGAGGCGCTCGATGCCACCAAGCAACGACTTCTGGTGCTTCTCCGAAGAAATCATCTTCACGAACACAGGTGCGTACTTCGGGATCTCGACGAGAGCGTTCTCCGTGAGGAGCGTCTGCGCAAGGACCTGCACGGCCTTGTGCTTCTTCTCGAGCCCAAGCTCTTGCACCTTCTTGAAAACCTCCACGGCGCTCGCCTCGCGGTTCTCCTGCACCCATCGACCGAGCTGCGAGTACGGGCTGTCGGCATCCTCGTCGCTGTCGTCTTCGTTGCCGAGAGTGAGTCCGGCAACACCGGCCTGCAACGCGCCCATGCGAGCCTTGACGGCCTCTGGCGAGGTATCGGCAGACCAGTCTTCCTTCTCGAGGGTCGCCTCCGGGTTCAACTCTGCAGCCTCCGCCTTGAGGCGCCTCGTGAGCTCGTCATCTGTGCCTCCACCCTCATCGTCATCATCAGGGCTGCCACGGCCATTCTCCCCTGAGCCGTTGCCGTCCAGGCCTGCAGGCGATGGCGCCTCGGCGTGCTCGCCCTTCTTGCGTTTACCCTTCTTCTTGGGAGGGTTCTTGACGATGTAGGTGGTGAGCTTGTGCCGCATGTCGACGTTCGAGCGCACACCGCACGCCTTGCAGTCGCGTACGATCATCTCGTTCTTGGTGAGGATGAGGTCCGTCTCGGGATTCTTGCATGCGCCGCACAGGACGAACTTGTCGATAAACGCGTCGAGCAGCTCGCGCAGACGCACTGCGTCATGCGCACCGTTGACGATAAAGCGGTCGTTCTTCTCGTCGATCGACGTCTGTGCGCCAAGCTCCGAACCGAAGAACTTGGTAGGGTACGTGGGCGGGCGCGAGAGCGCGCGCGCGACATCGGACATGTTCGGGATGACTGTCTTGATACCGTTCCCTTTGCCCTCGATCTTGGTCATCAGGAGCGGCATGCTGTGGGCGCAGGGTGTCAGTGTGGTTGTGGAGCACAGAGAGGAGAGGGTGACGCACCGGTAGCGGTAGAACTTGTCATCGACGTCGCGACGAATGTTAACAACTCCGGATGCCATGCTGGGCGAGTTTTAGCGCTGTAGAGAGGGAGCGTGTGAGCGGGGGAAGCTTGAAGAAAAAAAAATCTGAGCGACTGACAGTACTGGAAAGTATATTCGGGTGCAAGAAACGCTGTACCTGTGGAGTGGTGGTTGGGGGTCGAAGCATGAATCCTCTGCTCGCACAGAAGATCGCAGATGGGGTGGGGCTTGAGTGGGAAGAAATTGTGGGCGAGGACGAGGGCTACGAGGAGGTAATGGTCAAGGTGAAGGGCTCCCGCGCTGGCGTGGCTGCTTACTTATCCTCTCCGCCCGGCTGTTCCCGATCTTCCCACGCTCATAATGCCAGTGCCGAGACATATGCGCGGCCTCAACCTCTTGACCCATTTGTCCCTCCAGCTTTCGACTATCCTCTCTCGGGGACGGTGTAATGACAACAGTCGTTTATAATGCTCCGCCCGCAGTGCACGTTCTTCAAATTGCAAAACGCGAAACCCACGCGTTTCAGCAATAATTATTGACTGACTCTTTACCAGAGCATATATCTATCGAGCAAGATTAAGCATACCATCGTTGCATCTCATCATCGTCGATGCGCGGATTCATGATCACTCAAACCGACCTTCACAAATACCACGTAGTGTGTGGCCTTATTCTGCTTTGCTTCCTTCCACTGATGACTCGTATATTCTAGCAACTTGTGGTGCCACATGGACAAAACAGATCGCTGCAGAGTACCATCGCAGTCGGCGTTTTTTGGTGCGCGACACATCTATGCCACGGTTTTTGAAGACGACGCGCCACCACCGCAAATGTCGGCTCGTCCTAGCTACCTAAGTTGACTGGACTCCACTTCTATTTAGCGTCGCGTTCTCATCGGGCGGTTTAGATAGGATGAGGCTATGCATATCATAATGGTGTTGAAGTTAAGCGTCAATTTATCCACGTATGTGCCGGCGATTGACAAACATCTCCACAGGTCATTCTCGACGGCAATGTCGGTATTCAAACGCCAACTTCTCTGGAAGCCCTATCGGCGCAGAACACCGCAAAATGTGTGCTTGTCAAATCTTTTCGTGTGTGATTGTCCAGAGCCGCACGGAAATACTCGAATATTTTTAGTACAATGTTCAAGGATTTGATCTAGGCCGTCAGTCTTTCTGGCCTGGGGACCACGATTCAACCTTTCATGAACGTTTACAAGAGCGTCGGGCACAGGTGTCCACTTCACGCGAGTAACCATTTATTTGTGATTCAGTAATCCCAGTCGTAGCGCAGCTTCCAAATGTGTAGGCGATATCCTGCTTATCGATTGTAAGTTTCCTTTCCGCGCTAATCAGCACAGCCCACGAAACTTATCAACTCCATCTCAAGTTTCAACGATACAACGTCGAAAGTCAGACACTTCCGAAGTTCAGCCTGACGCCCTCGCGAACGGTGGTTTCACTTCAAAAATGAGCATCATCGAAGCATCTAATCATTCGATCATCCATCATTCATGAACTGAATACCGCTTTCCTCTGCAGGCAGACGGGCATGCTATTCATATGCCGTTTTTGGCCAGCGTTATTGTGGAAGTCAGGCCCTGCCCTCGCATCAATCGCGGGGCGGATCATCTCAGACATCCACAAAACCTTCTGTGACGGTCGTTTCTGATATCTTCATGCAAAGGAGGGTGTTCGATATATACCGTCTATTTCTGCTCTTGCGGCGTGATATATGTTATTATAGGTGCGCCCTTATCACTAGCAGACGCTCACAAACGGCATACATCACGGAACACAGATGCGCAAGGCAATCCTCCATTAATATCGTTGGGCTTCGCCGTATTGAGTGTATTGAGCTTTTGGTGAGTCTATGAATGCAGTGCATATCTGTTGACTTTTGGGATGCTGCATGGCTGAAATTAAGGGCGTTGATCGGACCATGTCTGACCTCTCAGACTTCAAGGTTGCTCACCGTGATGATCGGCAGCCGATAGTGGTCAAGATTCGCTGGCACTGCAGTTTCTGAATAGCGATGGACAGATGGGTGGATGGGCGAAACCTGTCCTGGGGCTTTTTAGTGTCGCCGGCGTTCTGAATATAGGCGAGAGATGAGCAGGGACCAGAAGACGTTCTTTAAAAGTAGCTGAGCTTGTCTTACTCTGTTAGCTCTCGCACGTCTCGCTCATCTCCTTCCCCAGCATGTGTGGAGAACAATACTTTGTTGTACGCCGTACATTACATCTCTGACCCTAATCCGTTGACTGACTCTCGCTATATCTAGGCGCGAATATTAGATCTATGGGTATGTGACAATGATGCTGACTAGTTCAGTTGCATGCTCACGCCGGAACAGGCTATGACTGTGGTTTACGGTGAATAATCTACTTATGCTCTCTCGGAGGCACCACAATTGAACCTGTGTTAGGCCTCTATGTCGCATTATTCGGTGGATCAATCTACGTGCTACTTTACCGGCGGCCGAACATGTACCATCTGGTAACATCAGTCGCGCTGTTTCTATTCACCACCGGATATGTCGGAGTAACCCTGGCAGCCATCCTTGACGAACCGCTCGCGGTCTCGTCGAGTACTTACCGTAACCATACGCTCGAGTCATGCAACTTGGATTCCCCCGAGAAGGTGTACGCCGAACTTTCTAACGCTTACATTATCGGCGTCGCTCAGGCTGCCATGTCTGCGTGCATAAAGTTGAGATCCACATGTCCATTCTTTCGCATTATGTTCTGACAAATGTTCGAAAGTTTTTTGGCAGATGGAGTCCTGGTAAGCTCGAGTATGATACGTACGTTTCAAGGGCTCATGTTAGCTATCTAGATCTATCGTTTTGTGGTGCTGTGGCCACAACGACGTTGGGTTGCGTTTCCATTGGGAGCTCTTCTTCTGGCGCCAGCCGGTACGTTCACGTAGTAAGTTCAATGAAATATGAGTCAATTGTTTGATTTTACACAGCGGCGAGCCTTGCGTTGCTATATAAGGTTGTCCAGATATACTTACTCATCCATTCCCGGAGTATGACAACAGTTTCACTGCAATATTTGCAAGTGGGTGTCAGCCGGTTGAACATTGCGTACAACTTTCTACAATTGGCTTACACCACCACCACAACTGGGCTTATAGGTGCGTTTATCGGCCCATGATAGCTAGGAAAGTGCTGAAAGACCTCATGGTTTGACCCCGACAGCCTCGCGGATATGGTTACTAGTCCGGCAGCTTGAGAAGGTCTTAGGAAAGGGAGCCGGAGCCCGCTATCGTACCGCTGTCTCGATACTGTAAGGCTTTATATTGTTCCCATATCTCAGCATAGTGTCTGACAATGTTCTCGTTGTAGTGTAGAGTCTGGCTCCTTGTTGTTCGTCTCACAGTTGGTTCTCATATGCGTCCTGTATGAACTCCCCGATGGCCCAATATATGAGGTGAGTCACGGCTCGGTAACACCGTACATACACATTCTAATCCAACCATCTTATTGCATTGAAGGTCATATTCATCGATGTCACTCAGATATTGACTGTTAGTCGCCTCGAGCATACAATCTCCAATACTCTCGTCTAATAATGTTCTACATTGGCAGGTGATTGCCCCAACATTGATTATCGTGCGGGTCGGAGCAGGGAAAGGCTTCGACAGTGTTGTGGAGACAGCCCACCTGCACCACGGTTCTCAGGGGATACAAGATACACAGGTCAGGTCGATCCGGTTCGCGGAGCACCGTACAGCCACGACCGATTTATCCCACCTTGCATCTCTTGGGGGAGCCGCTCAAGACACGGCGTCCGAGTCAGATGCAGATATCAGCAGTGGCAGCGGACGTTCAGACGTCTTTGAACAGGAGCGGGGACGGAAGGGGGAAAAAGTTGAAGTCGATTTGAATGTTGTTTGATTTCAGTACGTTCTTTAAGATACTCTATATACTGTCCAGCAGGCGGTACAATCGCCCTAGATTCGTGCTAGGATTTATTTATTCATGGTCCCCTACTTGACAATTCGCTGAGATCAGGCAGGATGCAATCTAATGACCCGCACGTCTGGAGATGTACCAGCTATATAGAGGGCATATCATCTTCTCAATCGAAACGGCCATATACAAGACACGAATACACTCGGCCGTCCGAGGGCCAGAGCCCGAAAAAGCTAGGGAGCAGGAGAGACTCGCGAAGAGTAACGGCAAAGGAAAAATTTGCGGCCATGACAGCCTAAAGGTCGTCTGATTGCATATAGACTGTGCGGAGGCTGAGCTATCCGCACCCGCGATCCGTGAAGGGTGCCCACTTTTCGTGCAGTTCATCAGAGGCCCGAGACTCTGCCTCATACGCCGGGGCCCTCCCAACGTCCAACTACCCCGCGTACCCCCCTGCGCTGAAGGAAACATCCTATGTACGTCGAATGGACACTATACACCGGCCTCCAGACTCCATTTTCCGTAGGAAAGCCTGGTTAAAAGGCTCGGCCTAGGCACATTCGCCATAGGACTAAGCAGCCAGCATATAGGAGGTCGTCGAGTGGGTCAACTAGGCGGGATAATGGAGGCCGGGATGACATGTGGCGCGATAGCAGGAGGACCGGAACAGAACGAGAGCACCCAACCCTCACGACAGCCTGCGTATCCTTACCCACCGGGGTCTATGTAGCTGGGCTACAGGCGTCGACGGCACCTAAAGATGCGTCGGTTCACGTCATGCTGCTTGTGAAAGCAGGGCTTGCTGGAGCCCTTCGGGGAGGGAGAGTTCCAGACGACATCCTCACGAATAGGACGGTAGGATGTCCAGTGCGGGGTGAGGGTCGCGGTCCTTCGACTGTCATGGTGTAAGGAAGGAGAACACGAGGCGAAGATTGCATTTTATACGAATGTGTAGGTACTCACATGACTTGCTAGAAGAGGACATCAGAGTTCTAGAGTGGAGACAGTAGGGCGCGTCTACGAGAGGAATGTTTCCTATTCGACAGCTATGATTGATGTTATGGAAGTCTTCTCGTAGCAAGAGCCGCCGACACTATGCAAGATAGTCCACATGCGAGGGGTGTTTTTGCAAGCTGGAAGAGATGTGAAGGTCGTAAAGTGTATTGGTCTGAAGCTAGAACTTCTTGCCAGTGAGAGCAGTTGAACGTCGTTTGCCGCAGCGGCTCGAAGGGACGTGACAAGCGCCGGGACGCGGGTGTCACATCGGCCGAGCTGTGACAGACGCGTCGAGGTGATGTCTCTTCCCTTCCTCTCTCTCTTCCTCCCCTCGCCCACGACGGCACGCCTTCTCATCTCCTGCATCAACCCCCATCTCACTGACCCACATCCAATCTCTCTCGTAAGGTACGATTTACACCATCCCATGATGTTTTCTACCAAAGAAAACGCGTCGAGTATCGTTGTCGTCGTCAGGGCACGTGTGCCCTCGCACGGTACGCTCGCCTCCGCCTCCGCATCCCGCCCCGATCTCACTAAACAATACGCAAAACGCGCATCAGCAGGCTCTCTAACATTGAAAGAACTCAAAAACACAGTAATCTAGCTATAAACACACGTCGACGAGCAGCCGAACCCGGAGCGTCCGACACAACCAACCAAGGACAAAACAAAATACACGAACAAAACACGCGTCAGACGCGACAAGAACTAGTACACCGTACGTATACCAAGCACTCAGATGTCCACAAGCAAGATTAGACGACTAAACGCGTGCGTCAGCATTTTTTTCACCATCATATCCAACGACGCGTCGCGCTCACCTGTACCATATAGCATACACAGACGCCTCACCGTCCCACCCGCTCCTTCGCCTTTCCCTTCCCCCTGATCACCGGCGACTCCGCCAGCCCCGGCTCCAGATGCCGCGCATGGCCTCTTCCCATCAGCGGTGAATCCATCACCTTCCGCGCAGGCAGCGGCGCCACCGGACGCGGGCCCGTCCTGTCCACCGGCGTATCGTCATAGACCACGTCACCGCGGTACGGGCTTCCCGACGGTGGCGGACGCGGGAGCGCGTGGCGCGCAGGCGGCGTGCTCATGCCCGTGCCCCGTGGCACTGCGCCTCCTCCAGGCTTGGGTGTCGTGAACGGCGCGCCGAACATGAACCCGCGCGAGGGCGTCGACGTCGGGTCGAACGGTGATCCGCCCTCCTGCATGAAGTTCCGCTCGTACCCGGGCGTCGTGGCCTGCACACGCACGTAGGCAGGCGGGGCACGGGATGGCGGGGTCGCTGGGTGGTCGTGGCGCGCAGAGCCCCCGTCTGTCCAGGACGAGCGCGCGAGCGATACATTGGACGCGCGCACGTTACCCGCTCGCGTCGGGGTCGTTGGCATGTCGGGGAACCGCCCGCGCCACGCGTCCAATGGCGACTCTTGCATCGCGATGGCCTGGAAGAATAGCGGGTCCGGGTGTGGGCGGTGCGGCGTAGGCCCTTCATCCGTCGGGGCGAACGTCGGCTCGCTCGACGGCGTGTCCTCTTCACCATTGCCCTCGACACAGCGCGGGCAGTACCACGGATCCTCCTCGCGTCCAAGCTCAGCGACGTCGTGGATGCCGATGCATTCGAGGTGGTACCAGGTGCGGCATGCATCGCACTGCACGAGCTCACGCCCATCGTCACGGCCGTCGACACACGCACACGACCTCGTCGTCTGCTGGCTCCGGTCCGGGGTCGAGATCCATCGCGAGCTGCCGGCGATACGCCAGTGCGCGCACCTCCCGCTTCGAGAGTAGCGCCGCGCGCGCGTCCGCCGGGTCGCTGGGGAATGCAACGCGACCTGCCGGGACGTTGCGGTCGTGCAGCGGCACTGTCTTCCCGCGTCCCCCGCGGAACCATGCGGCAGGGCCTGGCGGGGGCTGCACACCTTCCATCGCAGCCACTGCATCCTCTCCCTCGCCGTCTTCATCGCTCTCCGCGCTATCCTCTTCCAAAAACCGCTCGATCCACCTCAGCTTCTCCGCTTCCTCGGCCTGCTCCTGCTCCTTCCTCTCCATCGTCCTCACGCACCACGGGAACTCCTTGTCCGGCCAATCGAGCACACCCTCTCCAGCATCGGCAGCCCGTGCGCGCGCCTTGTCT
>SEOQ01000778.1:0-13227 GCA_004679275.1 Dentipellis fragilis
CTGAGAGCCGCATTTTCCTTCTCTATGGCCTGGAAGCTGGACAAAAGACGCCCACGGACGTCCGTCAGCTTGCCCGTCACACCGGAGAGCTGTGTGTGCTGTCAGCGCGTCAGGGAAAGCTTGCGTGGCGACTAAACGCACCTCTCTGTAGGCTGATTCAAATTGAGCCGTCGTAGTCGCCATCTTGAGAACGGGCGGCGCTGCTGACCTCTTGAGGGCCCTGCACGCTGTGGTTGCCAACGACGAGACGCTTGAGCACGCCGATGCGCTCAGTTCTCACGCCCCCGCGCGCTTATCTAATCTACTAGCATGATATGGGCGTCTAAACAAATCCCGCGTTATCTCAGACCAACATGCTTGACAACTTGAAGTTCTTCAGTTATCGCCATTTCCTTCTCTCTCCTTGCCTGCAGCAAATACCACCATGTCATCCGTCTCAAAACTCCCGAAATTGCTAGTGGACATCCATACGCACCTTTACCTCCCTCGATACGCGTCCTTGCTCCGCACGCGCACTACAGCCCCGCGTATCCTCTCCAGGACGACGATCTCAGGTCAGAGCGAGGAGAGACTGCTGATTCTCGACAATGAGCCGAGCGGTGGAAGGCCGGTTGGCCCTCAGGTGCGTGTCATATACGCGTTCTATGACCCACCGCTCTCTGAAGAGCGTGGCTCATGTACAGTATTGGGACAGAGATGAGAAGCTGAAGTTCATGGATAAGCATGGCATTGATATCTCAATCGTCAGGTAAGTAGGGTATCTGAAATGTATGTCAAGTTGATTCTGATTACTCTACAGCACGGCGAACCCATGGCTGGACTTCCTACCTTATCCCGAGGCCCTCTCCCTCGCTAAAGACCTCAACACCGACCTCGAATCCTACTGTGTCACGTCCCCCGCGCTCGCGTCCTCCCCATCTCTGCACCGTCTCTACGCGTTAGGCCTGCTTCCTCTCGTCCCCAACGCGCCCTCGGACGCTCTTGCCTCTTTCGTGCGCGACCTCGCCGCGAATCACCCCAATATCCGCGGCATCATCATGGGTACGCGAGGCATCGGGAAAGGGCTGGACGACCCTGCTCTGGAGAGCATGTGGGCTGCACTTGCCGAAACGGGGCTCGTCGTGTTTCTGCACCCCCACTACGGATTGAGCAGTGGGGGAGAACGTCTGGGGAGAACAAGATAACGGACACGTCCTGCCCCTTGCGCTCGGCTTCCCGTTCGAGACCACTGCAGTACGTATATTTTCACCTCGCGGCCAGGTGTATTCCTTATGGATGTTTGCGCAGGCCGTAACACGGCTCATCCTTGCAGGCACCCTCGACCGGCATCCAGATCTCCGCATCCTCCTTGCACATGCGGCTGGTGCACTTCCTGCACTGTCTTCGCGCCTCGCCTCATGTATAGTCCACGACCCTCGCGTCGCAGCACGCCTCCAGCACGACGCGCGATACTACCTCGGCCGGCTTTACTACGATGCAGTAGCGTACGGGTCCGCAGAGCTCGAATTCGTCAGCGCAACAGTGGGACGGGCGCATCGCTTCGACTCCTCGTCGCCTGAGGTGACTGGGAAGACGGCAGGGAATGCAGAGGATAAGGAACGTGGAAGCGCGCGGATCATGTTTGGCACCGACCACCCGTTCTTCCCCGCCTATTGAGGACGGGAAGGAAGGCGCGAAGTGGCAGAGTGTGGTGGAGAACTTGGAGGCGGTGAGAGACGTTCCGTGCTGGAGTGAGGAGGCGAAGGACGGCGTGCGAGGAGGGAATGCACTCAGGATTTTTGGGATTGTTTAGCGCATGGTGTATGTTTGTTGCTCTTAGTCCGTCCGAAAGTTCAGCTGTAGGAAGAAACTGACCTTGTCGAAAATTGGGAATGCTTGCTATAATGGAGCAGGGTTGTTATGCTTCAAAATGGCCGAACACGATGTTTGAGCTTTGAAGGATGCTTTGAAGCCTTGGACTAGTGCTGCGTTAGGCTCGCAAAGTGCCGCGGAGTTAGCTAAGAGTGGAGATCGAGAGCCGAATGCACGCACTCGGTCGGGACGATCAGGCTCGCCGCCACCGCGAAGCAATTTGACTCACACGGTGCAAGTTACTCTGCGCTCCGTCGCCTCCTTCACGTCTTGCATGGTCTTCTGCCGACATGCAATGGAAGTTCGTCGCCGTGCACTTTGCCGCAAGCTGTGGGGAGTCGAATGACGTGGAAGCGAAGCGTGAGGGCGACACGACAAAGTAGAGTGGCACTGGCACAGATAGTAGACACCGAGAACTCTCCGAGTCGAAGGAGTTCAAGATCACTAGGATTGTTGTTGAGGTGCGTCTACGTCAGACATAAGAACGCGTTGCGTGCTGATACACTGTTAGTTTCCACTACTAGTAGATGTTAGCGAGAGACCTAGATACATCGGAATGTTCAAGTTGTTACGACACGAAATTTTTCCGTCGCGAGCTTCATAGCTTGCAATGACATCGTCATGTGTTGATCTTCTGCATTGAAACGAAGCGGCGTGAGTGCACAAAGGCATGGCAAAGGACATGGGATAGTGGCACGAATAGACACCTAGACCTCTTGAAGGAGTTCAAGATCACCAGCATTATCGTTGAGGTGCGTCTACGTCGGATACAAGAATACGTGATGTGCTGATGCACTCTTAGTCTCCACTCATAGTAGATGCTAGCGCGAGGCCTTGCTACTTCGAAGTATTCAAGTTGTTACGACGCAAAAAAAAATCGTCGCGAGTTTCGTATCTTGCAATAACATTCGTCATATGTTGAACTTCTGCATTGAAAAGCAACGAGCTTGGTGAACGCAACGATGCGGGATGGAAACCAGACATCCGAAGGCGGGGACGCCATTGCCAGTCTCGGGACGAGTACAAGCTGGGGCTGAAAGCTTCTAGCCCCTGTAAGGCGTTCTGTGCTCTCTTTTGCATTTCGGTGAGTGCATCTAGAACCTTCTGTCGGCGCTTACAGCTGCAGCAGGTCCGGGGGTAGCTGATCTGAAGCGACGTGCCACCGCCGCCGTGCCAGGATGGCCGACAGGATGCGCAGTGGTCTGTGAAGGAGACTACAGTCGGAGAATGCGTGAGCTGTCGGAAGACGCTGAGTTAGCTTCCGGATTGATTCCAAAAACGGAACAACAGAGGTCGTGATCGATCGCATGCTCTTTGTCTGTCCACAACAGAAAATGTGGGATGCCGTTGGTGAGCTTTGAAATGCGTCGCAACGTACCCTCTCTGACGACGGGTGCAAAGACCTTGCCATTCAGGCTCGTGGGGATGACATAGCAGTGCAAAGAAGCTTCCCATGAGCGAGGGCACAATAGTTTTAAGTGGCCTCGTGTTGCTATGACTCGCGGCTCGCAACCCGCACTGGCACGTGTACACGCCCATTGTTTTCGGATTCGGGAGCGCCGCGCCATTCCCTCAACGGGATCTGCAATCTCTGCGGTTTTAATTGCGTACATGCTATCTCGATAGCCGACTAACAAAGAGCCGGGTTTGAATATGACCGTCTGTCGTAGTGCAGCCAGGTTGAGGACGGAAACATAGCACAAGTATATAACCAGTCAACTCCCTTCGCGCCTCCTGCTTAACCACCCCCGTTAGCGATCCGGCATCTCAACTATCCCCCCTCCACCCCACGTCCTTTCAATACACGATGGCGCCCTCTCATTCCTCCCTCCTCCCCGCATCTTCGAGGAACACCCCCCGCCTTCCCGCCGAGGATGTTGATCCTCTCAGCCAGTTCTCTCCCCACGCGCTGCCATCGGCATCGACTATGACCTTCCACACCGGAGACCCGTTCTCCGTCGACGACGACTGGTGGACCCAAGTTATTGCCAGACTGGGCCCCATTGCGCAGATGGTACCTCCCGAGCAAGATGCGCAGGACATCCTGGGGGCATACGCTGCGAACGAGGCGTACTTTTCGGCCATGCCACCCTACACAACCGGTCCTGAACAACAAAACTCTTTCTATGCTCCCGGGGGCGTTGTCGTGCAGGACACCCCAACATACGGCACCAACCAATTCCCAGTCGCCAACTCCCCAATGTCTATTGGCAACGACTTCAATGATGACACGGCCGTACAGGCCAGAGGAAAGCGTCGTCGCCTGTCAACCCCAGAAGAGGAGAGCCCCAACCCGGTAGCACCCAGATTCACTACCGCAGATGTATGTTCTGTTGTTCTCCCAGTTGACGTTCACTTATAGTGTCTCATAGTACGAGCGCCATATGCCTTGCTGTGATAAGGTGAAGCCTGCCAATCTCAAGAAGCACTACGTGCGCGACGTGCACCTCAATGAGCTTGAGAAGGAAACCAAGGGCATCTTTGCCTGGGTCAGGGAACAAAAGAGTGCCCCTTGCGAATTCTGCAAAAAAGTGTAAGTTCATCACTTCTTATGCACAGGAATTTCGAGCTCTGATCTTCTGTAGGTTATCGTGTTCATCGACGTTGAACGTGCATTACAAGACATGCCTGGAACACCCCGATCGAGGACACAGATCGCTTTCGGGGACCTCTTCAGGGACCAGTAGCGGGCCCTCCACTCAAGGGTCGTCGTCGTCGTCGTCGTCGTCGTCGTCGCCTGAGCCTCGCTCGGAATCGACGACGTCAAACTCCCCTGGTCCTTCCTCCGTCTCGTACGCCATTTTCGGCACCGGCGCTCATCACGAGTTTGCGCCTGACATGACAATGTCGGGAGGTTCGTCGTATGAGGACTTCGGCATTGACAACTTCAATGGTTCGACGTCGTCGAATGCTTACTTCCAATGATCTTCTTCACTTCGCGCTTACTATCTTTCATTTGGATGCACATTTACCTTACCTTTTTATTTATTCTATCTATACCACGAATGCAGGCATTCCGGTAGTCCCAGGGATCATACAATGTAGATACAGGATATTGTTGTCAGAGTAACGATGATGCTATACTTAACGCACTTTGCCAGACTGGAGGATTGATCACTCGTCGGTACGTAGTAGGTTCAACCTGGTTGTCGTGCTCCGCCGCGGGCTCCGGCGCACCCATGACGCGCCCCGACGCGCCGCCGGCCGAGGCTCGTGACCGTCGCGACTTCAAAATTCGGGAAGCAAAATTGGCATAGGCTGTTGAATGATAATCGTTCGCATCGCATCGCCCTGCTAGCGTCCGTCTGAAGCCATCCCCGTAGTCAAAGGCATCTTCATGCATTGGAACATTCGCAACTATGCGGAAGCTCTGGTCGTGACACGTGGCACGAAGACGACGGCATCAACAATTTGAAAACGCCGCTGCGGACAATGGTGCGGGGTGCCGCTGTAAGTACTTTGAAATGCAGATGTTTAGCAATGGAGGAAGGGGGAACAGCAACGAGCAGCCATTGGAAGACAAACAGGGTGGTATGTGTTCGATGCTTCGCGCATCATCGAAAGTTGACACGAGGCCCGGAAATTTAGGTGTAAAACTCGCGCAGGCGGGTCCATTTCGAAATAAAGTTGCCCAGAATGAGATTAATCCTGCAGATGATATGCGGGATCAAGCTTGAGAGACTTGTAGTCTAATCCATACTTGAAAGACAAGTACTGATCTTCTGTCAGATCAACTTGGGGGTCGTTGGGAAGAGACGGGGGCCCTCCTCACTCGCTGCGTAGCGTACTGAGCTACTCTCGGGTGTGCTTCATCTTCTGACGCAGGGAAGAGCCCCGCGCGAAAGCTCGTGCGGGAAGAATAATCAGTAGGCACTATTCCATTGGTCTAGTCCGCTCCCATCCCGTGCGCAGTCGCTTACGTGGTATCTCCGTCTACTCACAGTATCCCAGCTGTTTCCATGGTCTTTGTGGAGCATTCACGCGCCGTGCGCAAGCACCCCTGGGCCATTCATGCTCGAACAAACCCATAGATCCCCGGTGGCGCAGCCACGACGAAAATGAGCCTCGGGAACGGATCATGATCAAGATCCATGTATGCTTCGAAGCCGCGAACGTCCCATTGCGATGCAGAACGCGATCGAGTGGCAGACCCTGATGTGGCCGCCAGAGGTTGCTTCTCTTTCGACAGAACAAAGGACAATGCCTTGCAACGTGCGTGCACCCGGACAAACGCCCGTGGCAGCTTGTCACCTGCGGCGACGCGGCTCTGGCTCGATGGGTAAACCCTCCGCCAGGTTGCCTGTGGACGACCTGCATCCCCTGGCGTACAATGGGCGACCATATGTCCGCGGAAACAGTCGCTCTCTGGCCGCAATGGGATGGCGCACGCGATATCGGATTTCCGCCCTGAGAGGGACTTTCCGGGAGTCAGGCGACGGTCTCTACTTATATATTTACCTGTCCCCGCACCCCACATCCCCCTCCTCATAGCCTTGTATCGGCTCTCTACGTACATCTCTATCTCTTATAACCCCACTTCCATACTCTCGCTCCTCCAGCGCTCCGTATGGAGTTCAACTTCCCCTCTTATTCTCTCAGCGACGTGGACGGTAGACATACCCAATCCAACGTCACAACAACTCCTGCAAACAGGATCGAGAACGCGCATGCGTCATTCCCGTCTTCCATCTACACACCCCCGTTTGGCTCGTCGAGCCATTCCTACTCTCCACCCCCGAAACGGCCCAGGCTCGGTACATTCGTCTCCCAAGGTCCTGTTCAGGCCGCCGCCGGTGCCTACAACGACGGGCTGTCCTTTCCCATCTCGACCACCTCGCAAGAGGGGACTTGTGATCTCCCCCCCTCGTTTGCGCAAGAGTCGTTCCAGCCGGCTGCTTGGACACAAGCGCCCATGAGGGCCCATGAGGGCCAACAAACCCAGCCTCATTATGCTCAGGCGACATTCACCCTCCCGTCTCCAGCTCTCCCGCACGCGCAGAGAAGCTTTCCCCTACCTCCTCAAGCACGAGGCCCTTCCCTCCCTTCGTCATACGCGACCCACACATTCAATGGAGGATTTTCTCGGGGTTCCATGGCCTTACCCCAGGTCCCAGCTGTACCACCACTGCCGTACCTGCAAAGTACGGGATCTGCTGCTGTACGTATGGGCGAAGAGGGCACGCTCGTCACTCATTCTGCGCAAGTAGGCAGGAGTTCAAGTGCTAGAGGGAAGGGCAAGGCGACGGCATCTGGAGGAAAGCGGAAGCGTAGCCTTGAGGATATGCAGGTGCAGGAAGGTACACCAAGTGTCAACCCGCAATTTGAGCGATATGCCGTATGTATCTTGATTTCGACTATGCTGCTGATTGTAGCTGATGATGGGCTTACAGCACATTCAAGCGTTTCCATGCTGCGATAAAGCCACCCAGCGCACAAGCCTCTATATGCATTACACGACGCAGGGGCATCTTAACAACCTGTCTGAAAACCATCAAAAGTTTGTGAAGGACACGTTCTGGATACGCTGCCCAAATGCAGGTTGCGACAACCAGTAAGTCGTTATCTGACTCCCGACTAAATGGCCATATACTTACGATCCTAGAACCAACCGTTTTGACGAGATCATACGCCACATCGGCATAGATTCGACTGGCAAAGTTAAAGATCCAGCTGTCAACAAGACAACGAACAGACCGATTGTTTTAAACGAGGGGCGTAAAGAATGCCAGGACACATGGCTAGCACGCCCTGAGCAGGAACGCGCCGACCTCATAAAGGAGTGGAAGCGGAAGACGTCGAAGGCCACTGCGAGGGCCATTTTCAGAGCTGCCTCCGAAGCTTCGAGTACGAGCACATCGTCGTCGTCGTCGTCGTCGTCGTCGTCCCCGGTCGAGAGAACTCATGCCTCTACACCCTTCCAACTTGAAAGCCATGCGAGGCCAGGCACTTCATCCTCTGTCTCCACCTCCACCTCCACTTCCACCGTCTCCTCTACCTTCACCGCCTCCTTCACATCGACAACTAGTGCGACCACCTCTGATTCCCTCGTGCTTTCCTCGCAGGGCCCACTCCCATCGCCGCCTATGCCGCACCCGTCTACCTCGAACTCTCTTGCGACGGCGCCGTGCCCTCTTGCTGCTCTCTCGGTGCCATCGTATGGGACCTCGCACAACATTCCCCAGATGGGAGTCCTAGCGTCTCAGCCTTTCCTCCCAAGCATCTCCGAAGACGCGCAGACAGAGTCGTGGGTGGAATGGGACGACATGCCGTTCTTCGGCAATACCGAGGAAGAGATTGACCATGTTCTTGCCAGTCTCCAGGAGGGTTACGGTTACGAGCTTTGAGAGTCGTCTGAATGGGTCGACGTCGCCGTTTGTGCTGTATGCCTTGTTGTACTTTTATCTGTTTAACACATGTTTCGATTATTTCGCATCCATCGTTGTATCGTTGTATCGTTGCACCGTTCTCGCTATGAATTTGCACTCTATGTACTCTTATGCGAAATGCAATATGGTTTTCTATGTTCTTTTGATGGTTTCTTCAGTGGCAAGCGTCAGATCTTGTTGCAGGTGTTGTTGCCTTCGATAACTGCGCCGGTGTTTACCATCGAGATGGTACTTGTCGCTCCATTATGCCAAGGTGAGTGTTCTCGGGTGCGGCACGCAGCCATCTGCCATCACAATATCAGACTTGGAAGATCAAGTCTTTATCAATTATTCTATGTCTGAATCTACGAAAAGCAGGGAAGAATGGACTGAGGCGGGCGAGAGTGTTGCCCACTGGCATTGAAGGCGTTCCCTCTTGCTCCCGTCGCTCCCGTCCTGGCGGCATGCCAWCGCCATCTCGTCTCTCTGGGCCGGCAGGCACCATTRCGAAGTCTTCCATCCCCGAACTTACTGGTGAGTACCCATACACACGTCTAGTGCCTCGCACGCGTGGCAGGCGCCCTCAGCATCGCACAGCCTTCGCGGTTCGCGGCGCTGCATACCTAAAGCGTGATGCACGATACTACATAGGCCGCCTCTACTACGACGCAGTTGCCTACAGACCTGCCGAGCTTGAGTTCGTCAGCACGAGTCGATCGGGTGCATCGCTTCGACTCGTCGTTGTCTGAGGTGATAGGGAAGATGGCAGGGAGCGCAGAGGATCAGGAGCGTAAAAGCACGCGGATCATGTTTGTAACAAAACACCCGTTCTCCCCGCCTATCGAGGATGGGAAGGAAGGCGCGAAGAGCGTGGTGGAGAACTCAGAGGTGGTGGGAGATGTTCCGTGCTGGTGCGAGACTGGAGGCGAAGGACGACGTACGAGGATGGGTGTACTCAGAATTTCGGCGATTATCTAGCATATGGTGCATATATGCGGTACTTCTTGAAGTTCTGTTGTCCGAAGACACTGACCTTGTCGAGAATTTGTGGGCGTTCACTTTGAAGGTCGCTTTGAATTTGAAATTAGAGACTGATGCTAGCAGAGTGCCGCGGACTTAAGAGCGGAGATATCCGAATGCATGCACATGGATGCAACGTACTCGGGCTCGGGCCTACCGTTGCCAGCGCGGATGCAATTCGGAGTGCAGCTGCTCCCTGACGCCTTGCATGGCGTTCTGCTGATACGCGGTGGAAGATCGTCGCCATACACCTCGCCGCAAGTTGAGAGGGTCGGATGACGTGGAACTCTGTGGAAGCCAAGCGTGAGTGCGACAAGATCAAAGAAAGGGGGCACGGATAGACACTGGGAACTCTCGAAGGAGTTCAAGATCGCCACGATCGCGGTGCAGGTGCGTCTGCATCAGACATAAGAACACGTCGTATGCTGATACACTCCTAGTACCACTAGATGTTAGCGATAAGCTTAGGATCACTTCAAATAGTTCAGACTGTTATGCTGCAAAAATTTGCCATTGCGGGCTTTGTACCTTGCAATGTCAATGTAGCATGTTGATCTTCAGCATTGAAAGTAACAAATTTCGCAAACATAACGATGTGAGAAACAACCCAGATGGCATAAGGCGGGGTTGTTGTTATCAGTCTGAAGGCAAGTACGAACGGGCTGAGAACCTTAAGACCTGGCGGCACGTTCTGCGTGTTCTGTTGGATGCGGTGAGCCTACTTCTAGAATCATATGAGGCCAGCGCTTACTGCAGCGGCAGGCGTAGCTCGTCTGGGCTGACGCCGACAATGCCAAGCGCAGCCGACGGGGTGACCACTGGAGACAAGCATGTAAGCCATAGGACACCGACTTAATTTCCGGAGAACTTCATCATTCTGGTGATCCGGAGGGTTGGGGCAATCGTAATCGATCCGTGTTCCGTGGCCGGCCATAATGGAAAACACAGGGAAGGGGGCGGTGAGCTTCGAATTGCCTCGCAGCGTGCTCTCCCTAATGACGGGTCCCAAGAAATTTCCTTTCAGACTCATTGGGATGACATAACAACGCGGTGGCTCACCACGTATTAAGGGACGACAATTTCTGACGGAACTCGCGCGGCCGTAACATCGTGACTTGCCAGACGTTACAGCCCACCCGACACGTGTGCCCGCTCATTGTGCCCAAAGTAGAGAAGCGGGATAACATTCCACTATGGATGGACCCGCGACTTCAGTGCGTTTACTCGTGTGAATTCCATCTCGTCATCCGAGTGCGAAAGGGACAGCGCCGGCTCTGACTACTTGACATAGTGAAGCCCTGCTGAGAGATGAAGACATTGCGCAAAGGGTGACCGCAACCCGTCGTTGCCTGGATTCAGCACCCCGCACCATTTGCGCAGTCAAATAGTACCGGGGGTCGCCGGTGGCTCTGGTCCGACGAAATTCGAAGGGCTTCGAAAAATCGCTATTGGCCCCGGGCCAATCAACAAAGGGTGCGGACAAAGAAATTGATGGCAAGTGCCAGATAGACTTTACAGATCGAGCATTGGTGGCCTGATGGCCAGACCCTCACCTGGCTGCTGATCAGCGACCTGCCTTTTCCGTTGTACAATGGCCCGACTGACGCGTCCTGCCAGATATCCGACAAGATAAGCTCGCTCTGTAGCTCTATTTTCCGGTAGCGCGCGGGAATGATGTACATTGTGTGCATACTCGCGTGTGGCCAAACGCCTGGAAATCAACTGCAGACTATAAAACCATTTGCTCTGCGTCCTCCCTCATCCCAGTTGCCCTCAGGCTCTATCGCATCCCTGCGTATACTATCTCTGACATCCTATACCACATCTCTGCACCACCACTCCCACACAAACTGATATGATATCAAACAATCCCCCGCCTCTCTCGTTTGAGGCTATCTTTGAGCACGTCCAATTCCCCACTCAATTCGAAGAAACAGTGCCGGACCCGCAACCCTTCTTCATGCACCCCGCCTCCCTCAGCAGGCCTGCTGCCTCGGACGATCTCGAGCGGCCCCACAAGAGGCCCCGATTCAACACCCCCCCGCTTCCACCTCCTTCCCAGCCCACCATATCCTCCTGGTTCCTTGACGAGGACTCCTTCGGACTACTCCCGCCAACCCCCAACCTCGACGAYGCGACTATCCCATCGAACTCGCGAGACTGGAACAACCACGATGTTCTTGCCCCGCAACCACCATTTCCGGGGCAGGCCGTTTATCCCCCGATGCCTCCAAGCGCGCCGCGCTTGCTTCGCCCCATCCAGACAGCGCCGAACGTTTTCTTTCCGCCACACGGGGCGTATTACGGAGGCCCTCACCCCGCGTTCTCTCAAGTTGGGTTGGCGGGCCCGGTCCTTTCTCAGGCTGGGACATACGGAGTCCCCCCGTGTTCCGACGGCCGGAGGCATGCCACTGGTCGTCGACGTGCCACCTCAGCAGGTCCAGGGAAACGAGGGCGTGATCGTGGATCCAGTCGAGGTCGGCTTCAGTGCAGCCCAGAAAGGCAAGGGTAAAGCGAAGATGTCGAGGAAGAGGAAGCGGCAGCACATGACGAAGGCAGAGAAAGATGAAATACGCCAGAAGGTCTTGGACACCATCAGACAGCCATACGATGGAAACTCTGTAAGTGTTGTGCTTTAGTCTATGCAGCTGATGATGGCTGAGAGCGTGTTTATAGCACAAGATCACACTGAAATGTTGTCAAGACGCTAAACCGGAAAATCTTGAAAACCACTACGTGAGCCAGGAGCATCTGGATTGCCTGCCGAAGTCGCTTCAAGATCATGTCAAGGCCAGATTATCCGTCTGCTGCCCGACATGTGGGGATTCGTGCGTGTCTGTCTTTCTTCGCAGCCGACTTTCGATTGAGATGGAAATTGGTGTACACAGATTTGCCCGAGTAGACTCCTTGAAGCGACATCTGAACATTAAAAGAGGTAGTCTGGACGCTGTTCCACGTGGCACAGGCTCAAAGCTTGAAGACTGCATTGCGTCTTGGAACAGGCTGCCGCTCGACGAGCGCAAAAAATTGATGCAACAGTGGCACCAGAAGGCCTCGAAGGCCAGCGCCAAGGCCGCCTCCAGAGCCTCAAGTGCGCGGGCTTCGTCGTCGTCGCTGTCCCCGGTCACGGACTCGCCCCCTTCTGACTTCCCCGTTGAAGGCCGTCCTGATGAAAGGCCAGGCACTTCATCCTCCACTGCCACGTCCTCCTCTTCTAGGACGACGTCGACCCGGACGATGCTCTCTGAAGGCCGAGCATCGTCGAGCACATCGCCGTCGCTGCTGTCTAGTCCAAGCTGTTCGGCCGCAACAGACCCACTCCCTGTTCTTCCCGAACCCGCGGATGCTGCCCCCCAAGCTCTCCTTGACCTCGAGGAAGACATCAACTACGAACTCGACCGCCTCGAGTCATCACGCATTCAAGACAGCTTTTGAGAGTCGCCTTGGCAGTGTTGTTTATGCTTCGCATATTGTTGTTGTATCATTATGTGTTCTGATGCTCTCTCGCATCGATTGTTGTATCATTTCAGCTACGAAGTTGGGTTGTATGTAGAAGCTATTACCTTTACCAAATGCAGCATACCTTGCTATATTTGAGTCTATGTCTGCGCGTACGCACCAGATCTTACCGCAAGTATAATGATGGTAATGGGTAGATTCTTGCCTTGAACGCTGTCGTCATCGCGACGAATGTTTCAGGCCAAGCTGTCCAACGCGAATTCATGTATGGAAAGCACCGCCATTGGCAGGTCGATTATAAGATCGCGCGGGCGGTTCGTCTGAACATAGTACTTGACCATCTCGCCCAGCACTAGCGTCCGTGGCAACCCCGGTCTGTCGCCGGCCTGCTGATTCAAATTTCGCATCGGCGGGTCTGGATCTGCGAACAAGTGAACAAGAGAGCAGGAACGAACTGCCGAAAACGGGGTCAGACCGCCGTCGGTCGCGACTGCAGCAGAGGCGCTTGAAGCGCTTCAGGCTTTATCCTTTT
>SEOQ01000779.1:0-13216 GCA_004679275.1 Dentipellis fragilis
CCCGAGATGGACGGGACCAGTCCTGATCGCGTGGACGGACCGTGAGACACCTGCGGAGACTTCGGAGACTTCGGAGCATGCAAGTGAGGGCTCGTGCATTCGTTCGACTCTGCTTCCGCACTGAGTCTGCTTCCTCGCACCGTCTCGTACTCTACATTCGTTTATTCCGCTCTTTTCTATGTTTACTGCACCTCCGACTCGTCGTCCTCCCGCGCCACCTCCGTATGAGTACCCGCCGGACTACGAGACGATAGCAACCGCGAGCAACACCGGTCAGCCTCAAGCTCCACCGGTGGCGGCGAACTTCCCAAACCCAGCTCCGGGTCTCGTCGTCGCACCGACACCTGTTGGTACATCCTCTCTGGCACCCGTCGCGGCCCCTGCATCTGCTCCGATTGCTGCAGGCACACTCGTGACTGCATCGGCTCCCGCGTCTGCATCCGCACCCGCTCGCGTCCCCGTTCCGGTGTCTGCGTCCAGCTCTGCTCCTGCTATGTGCGAAGTAAGCCCGTCACTGTCAGATATGGAAGTCGAAGTGTTCGGTATGTGAAGGACATATTGGTGAATCACTGCCTTACTGATCTAGTTTTAGGTCATCGTATTATGCTGCCCGAGTCGATGCCAGGCACGGCGCATCTGTGCCAACCGCCTTCCACTCCCCTTCCCTCTTCCGATATCCCTACCAACACCCCCTCTCAGGTGCTCGAAGCTTCCAGCGACTACCCTGCTCGCATGTTCGACACTGTTGTTATGGTCTCAAAGCTGATGCCACAGAATAAGAAGCGTGGCAAGAAGTGTACTGCCAACTCCGATCCTGATAAACATGGCCCTTTCCAGTTCAACACGGGTGACGGCTTCGACGGCTTCAGTCAGGCATTGGCAAGGCGACTGCAGACAACGACGTCCTTGATCGATTTCGTGTCTGTCGAGTGGCGTTTTATCAAGCCTAACAATGCTGCATGGTCTCCCCTGCGTGATGCTCCCGGGTTCTTGTATCTTGCAAAACAGATCAATTTTCGAGCATCGGCACGCACGCCAAAGGAGTATGACATCAATATTCGCTTGAACCCCCCCCGCCGTGCTCTGCCGACTGACGTGCCTATGGTGAGTATCAGAGTATCAGTTCTTTTCTGTCCAGTGAATCTGAATACCTTTTCATAGCCTTGGGCTTCAGCTCCAGCTGCCTCGTCGAGCCGCGGAGGAGGTGCTTCAGGGTTGGGACCGGGAACTGGATTTGATGCTCAAGTAGACACAATTCTTGGTGTCCGTGATGAGCAAAGTGGTGATGAGGATGATGGATCACCTCGTAAGAAGGTGACGACCTACATGTTTGACTACCAATTGTTACTCACGGCTTTGCAGCGTCGCTTTGATGACGAACTCAAGGATATCATGGATCAGATTGATCAGAAGTACGCTCCGGGGATCTGTTCCGTTCACCCTGACGTGTCCTGCTTTCACCACTGCCCTACCAACTGTCATTACATCCTTGACCGGCCAATGAAAGTTGTATGGGCTGCACAGATTGTATGTTCTTTTATATATTTGCTATCATGTGTCTTCCTTGGCCGCTAACACTGGTTTCGTAGAGAAAGGATGATTGCTCACTGTTGTGCCCGCCAATGTGGTCCACACAGTTCCATGCAAATAAGGCCGCTCCTGCTGCTGTTGCTCCTGCTGCTCCTGCCGCTGCCCCCGATGCTCCCGCTGCCACTGCCGCTGCTCCTGCCGCCACCGCCGCTGCTCCCGCTGCTGCCGCCATCACTCCCGCAGCCGCCGCTATCACTCCCGCAGCTGCCGTTGCTCCCACTGCTGCCACCATTGCTCCTGCTGCCACCAGCTATCCAGGTTTCCTGGGTATCAGTCAATTTGGCTTTGCTCCCCCTATGTTTCCCATTGCTCCCTACAACATGTTCTCTGGCTTCCCGATGCCGATGCCCCTTTCGCAGTACAGCCAGCATGGTTATCCCCCTATGCCGACACCATCTAATTCTCACCAGCACTCTGCCAACCACATGCCTGGTTCATCCAGCATGGATGTTGATTCCTGCTCGTCCCCTCCGCCGTCTGGTGACCTCACATTGGATGAGTTTTGTCAACGTTACAAGCTCAAGGACTCTGTGAAGGCTGGCCTTGTCTGCCTTGACTTTGAGGTTGGTGATGACTTGCGGCGGATCACCTCGGCGCAGTGGAGTGAGGCTGGTATCGGTGCCTGTGCACAGACACGTATCCTCGATGCTTACAGCAGATACAAGAAGGATATTGCTGATAATAATGCATAATCTCTACTATTTCTTGCATATTCTTTGTGTACTATGCCCCTTACTTATTCATAAATCTCCTGACCCCCATGCTTACCGTCGCCTGTCATTACTCGGTCACATACTTCTTACTTGACACCTGTCATTATGTGGTCACATTACACCCTCCCTATTCATTATTATTCTAATCAATGCTTCCGATCAAAGACTAGGGTATCCTGCATGCTGAAACCAGTTTCTTGCCATGTCTGCTGTCACCACTCCACATGCCTCAAGTAAATCAATCTCCGGCTGATTGCTGTTCAATAATCTTCTGTAGTTGTGTCGAATCCACCCTTTTACTAGAATCAGATGTTGAGTTATGGTACTCGCAATATCCCTTCCTGTTACATACCGGTACTGAAACTCTCTTCAATTGGATTGAAATCAGGGGAGTACGGAGGTAGAAAGATCAACAAACTCTCTACGAGAAATATAATATGGTTAGATTACAGCAAATTGAATATGTTCGTACCATACCTTGTGCTTCTACCATCTCTCGGAGAGCTGCACTTTTGTGAATAGCACAATTATCAAGAATGAGCATGCTCCGATCGTTTGGATATGCCTTCATTTGCGGGAGCTGAAATACTTGAGTCAGCATACAATGCATGAGGCAGGGTCAAGACGCACGATATCCAATGAAATCAAAGAACTCATCACTGTCCACTGAACCAGATACAATATGTGTGCCAACATATCCCATATCGGCAATAGCAGCAAGAATACTGAACCGTTGTCCACGTACAAAAGAGGCATCAATTTCGGCTCGCTGTCCTTTCGGGGCATGTCCATATCGACGAAAGATAGTGCGATCATCCTTGCTCGACTCGTTGGCAGTGATAACCATGCTCGAGAGAAGGTTGTCCTTCACAAATGCCATAAACTGGGCCCTCTGCTCCTCATCTCTCTCAGCTGCTGCCTTCCTCAACACCTTGTATGACCATGCACAATCTCGAAGCAGCTCATGAAGCGCAGTCTTTGAGATATTGAGGTCATGTGTCACCAGAACCCAATCCTGCATTTCCGCCAAAGTCAAATCCAGGAATTCAACCAAACTCTGAAAGAAGGCCATCGACTTGGTCGCCAGATAAGATGCGTGGTCGACCCCGGCCAGGGTTTTTCGGAGGTTCAACATCACCATATTTGACGACGTTGGTTTGCCATCTCTGCAGACTCCGCTCCGAGACATCGAACCAATCGCATAAAACATGATCGGGGATATCAGCAGTAATGCGAAGCCAGAGAAGCCTCTCTTTGACTTGCCAATCGATGTGACGGTAGGGCATGGCGGTGAGAAGTGGAGAGGACCAGATGGGAACATGGAGCGTCGAGCGAGCAAGATGAGCAGGGAACGCGTGGGATCAGCGAGACGTGTTGAGCAAGTTCGCCGCATCTTATCACAATGAAGATCTATTATCTTATCAAAGTACACCATGGACCTCGGCATCACTTCGGGGACTGTAAGGGACTGCCGTGCCTGCCATCAGCATCGGGAGAGTGTGGGTGGGTGGGGGCTGGGGACGTGGCATGAAGAGGGCAAGGATAAGGAGGAGGACGATGAGGATGAGGCGATGACGTGGGATCAGGCTCAGGTGCGTTGGCTTGGATGTGATTCAGTGCGCGTGGGGAGACTGACTGACTATGCGCGTAGGCTGCCGTCGAGCGGATGGTAGGCATCAAAACACCAGATACGCCTACACAACCGGAGACGAGGCGGAGGATGACCTGAGGGAGTTTCTTTCAATTCACACACGATGATTTCCACCCCTGCATTGATATCCGGTTTGCTCTGACTCACGAGGACTAGACTCACACATCTGTATTATCGCGTCTAACTTATTTCACTGATTATCGTGCATGCTATCGAACGTTTCTGATAAAACCGAATTGTTTTGGTCCGACGTCGACAAGGATCCGAACGACTCATTGGATGTTATACAGTTACTGAACGAGGTATTGTACAGGACTACGATGCGATATACAGGTACAGAATGCCTGAATCCTAACAATTACTTGTCGTTCATGCCAAACAAATCCTTGGCCTTGTCGGCGAGCGAGCCCTGCACGGCATGGTGAGTCAATCTGTACTCTATGTTGAAAGCCATACTCAGACGCTTACAGAGTTCTCGTTAGAGTTGGAATTCACGCTGTCGCCGACCTGCTGTCCGGTGGACTTCTGGCTCTGCAGATGCTCGCATGAGTGACTCGCGGACGCGTCGACATGTAACGACGGCTTACCTCGGGCTGAGCGCTCGACGCGATGGAGTCGTACATGCCCTTGGCCTTGTCAGAAGCCTGCTCGGTCGTACTCTTCTGAGAGTCGGGCTACGGCGTCGCATGGCGTCAGCTCTGGACGCATACATCCGGCAAGGTCTAACATACCTTCACAGCAGAAGAGGCCTTGTCGGTGAAGCTCTGGCGTCCAGTATCAGTCATGATGAGGATGCTTATGTGCGAGGTAATGGGGGTTTGGGTGGTTGTGGTTGTAGTGGGGGGAAAGAAAGCGGGATGAAGAGGACGAGGGGAATCGTCGAGACTTTATAGGAGCAGGCCAGGACGCGGCGGCGCGACGACGTCATGGATGGGTTGGATGCTCGCGACGGAGCGCATTGGTGTCCTGATGGAGTGCGTCGTTTCCTTTATTTAGACAATGCTACCGATCCCGCCCCCCATCCTCAGACGCTCCAGCACGTGACCCCCGGGGGTGTATGAACGCCTACGAACGCGGCCGGCTTCGTTCGAGTTCCATCCAGGTTGTGTTCGATTTCAGGTAAGGTTGTGTCCATCATTCGCCTGTCGTGTGGATAACACGAGCTCGAGCTTACACTTCCCAACTTCAATATGGTCTTACTATTGCAGAAAATGGCCTGCTTGCTGTCACCTGGAGTCCGAATCGCACGCGCTTCTGTCTATCCTGGCGTCCGTAGTCCAAGCCCCGTATGTACAACTCTCGTCTTCGATCAACTACTGGTGCGGCAGAAGACTGTTGCGGCTCATCTTGGCTCGATTCGTTGCGACAATGCCATCCGACGCGGTCAGAAGGCTGTCGACTATAGTCTTCCTCATGGATTCTAGGTCGTCTATGTGGCGCAGGAATGCGACAGTCACAGATCCTCCGCTCCCCCAGTTCTCTATAAAAGGGTCACGACCTGCGTGCCGAATCGTCACCTTCGTAGGTAACCCACTCGACCTCGACTTCAGAAACCAGTAAGCAATATGAATCCGCTACTTCGTATTCCTTATACTTATCGGTACTGACTTGGTATCGCGTGTAGACCAGCGTACACCACTTTTCAGGACTACACCACCTCTCTTGACCATTCCATCGAAGCACTATGTCGAACCATATCGATACCGCTCGCCCACCCGTGCTCGTCGTAAGTCCTCTTGCCCCTCCAAGCGTCTCCCTCACTCACTTCGCGGATCAGGTCGGCGCCGGGCCAGCAGGCCTCATCTCTGCGCTCACGCTCCGCAAGAACGGAGTGGCCGTCCGCGTGATAGAATGCGAGACGAAGTTCAATGAGGGCGTGCGCGGCCCCGGTATCCAGGTGAATTTCCCGTCCCTCATCGTCGTCTGATGCCCTCTGACGTACATATCATACTGCCAGCCTCGTACTCAAGAGCTACTTGCCTTCCTGGGCGTCCTCGACGACGTCGAAGCCATCTGGGTAAAGGCGCATCTGATCGCCAAGCATGGCGTCGGGAAGGAGATCCTGGGCGAGGTTCCATGGGCCGAACATGCGGATGAGTCTCTCTCTACTCCATACGTAGGTCCCATGCGTCTGTAGCATCCATAGTGGTGCACGTTACTGATATGTGGATTTCTTCTAGCGGAGCATCTCAGACGTCAACCAGTCGGCATTCGAAGCGGTCCTCCGCAAGCACCTCGAACAACTCGGCACTACAGTCGACCTCGGAGTCAAGCTTGTTGGAATAGAACAGACGGCGGACAAGGTCACGACACGGCTTGCCAGTGGAGGCGAAGAGTACATTGAAGAGTACGACTATGTCGTCTGCGCGGATGGCGCGAAGGGTAAGTGCCACAGCCTGGAAGCTGTAGAGTATATTTCTCATCTAGAGTCGGTTGCAGGGCGATCTCGTAGGATGCTTGATATCCCTTTCGTTGGTGAGACTAAGAGGGATGAAGCTATGCTCCTGGCGAACGCCGAGTGCGAAGATGTGGACCGGGAGGTGCGATGTCGTTCATCTAGGTCTATCTCAACGAGGCTAATGCGTTAGCCTTCCTTTATAGCACTGGCATACCTGGGGAGAGTTTAATGATGCACTGTAGGCTTTTCGTGTCCTTCGCTGGTTCATACTGCTTATGGGATTATTAGTATCGGAATCAAACCCATCAACCCGGCTCCCTTCGTCTACATCCAAGTCTTAGGCCCGAACGTGCCCAAGCCGTTCCCTTCGGATGCGGAAGGACTCCAGGCACTGCTGAACAAGCTCAGCAAGTCGACCGACATCAAGCTTTCGAACGTGAAAGTTATATCCGAGTGGAGGTGAGTCCTCGGCTTGGGGTGATACGTCAGCTATTCAACCTCTCGCTAGTGCCAATATCCGTATGGCCGAGAAATTCAGCGTGGGGAGAGTCTTCCTCGCGGGAGGTGCGTAACTACCAAAGAACCCTCCAATATCGCATTGACCTTTTTTCTTGTTTAACTCAGACTGCGCTCATTGCCACTCCCCCGCGGCGCCCAAGGAGCAAACACGGGCATGCAAGACGCGGTAAGTACCCATCTAGGCACACTCGCATCACACATCCTTATAATTACCATCTCAACCAGGCCAACATCGCCTGGAAGCTCTCCCTTGTCATCAAAAGCCTCGCCAAACCGACGCTCCTCGACACCTACGAAATCGAGCGCCAGCCCGTCGTCGCAGAGATGCTGAAGCTGACGACGCACCTCCACAGCAACGCCTTCCGTCAAATCCCGGATTCGACGCTCAACGCCGCGCAGGGCGAGTCCCAGCCCGAACAGCCCAAGCCCGACCAGTCCACGCCTGAGACCGCTGACCCGCGGGCCAACGACCCGTACTGGCGTCCGAAACAGGGGCTGCAGCTCGGGATCAACTGCCGCTGGAGCCCAATCGTGCTGGACGGGAGATACCACAGCGCCCCGGGGGAGGTAGTGGAGAAGAAGGCGTACGGCAAGCTCGGGGATAAGGTCCGCGCGCGGCGACCGTGCGCCTGAGGTCCCTGGGCTGCGCGAGCTGCCGGGCGCCGATGGAGGCGAGACGACGCTGTTTGCGCTGATCGCGGGGTATGCGCGGCATACTGTCGTCGTGTTTTCCGCGGCTGCAGATGAGGAGCTCCCGGCTTCTTTGCGGAAGTACCAGGGGCATTCGGCTATTTCGTTCGTCAAGCTGCTGCCGCAAGGATCCACGACTGCAGCTTCGTCGGATGTCCCCGCGTTCGTCGACAGCACAGGCCATGGCTATACCGCTTACGATGTGGAGAAGAGCGCGGCTTCGCCCACTTATGTTGTCGTCAGGCCGGATGGGATGGTGGGGGCGTACGCTCTCAGTGCAGAGCAAGTCGATCGGTACTTCGATAAGTTCTTGCTGTGAGGATGCTTGGTCTATGTTTCGAATGTTCTAGTGTGCACTGTGACGCATCGATGTCCCCGTCTGTACGATATTTCCGACTCTTCTGTTTCTTGTAGTGTATGCTTTGATACATAGGTCTCCGCGACCCAACAGATGTTGAGCCTGATCTCATTAAAGTTGCGCTTCCTTGTGTAGTGAAATCAGTATTTTCCGAACGCTGAACGTCAGAACATCGAACAAGCGGAACGCCTTGCGCGCCTCGGACGTTGGGCGCTACACGACTGAACGGATCCCGACCGGTTCGTCTTCCACGAAAGGAAGGTCACCTACTCGATTAGGCAAGCCAAAGCAGATCCATAAGCGCCTGCTGCCTTGCCGCTCAACGCCATGCTCACTCTTCGACTCTCTCGTCCACCACGACTGGTACTGCATCCTCTCATAAGCATCACACGATGTCCTTCGTCACGGCGCTGCTTCACAGTCCTTGGCATAGAATCGTCTGCAGATGATACCGGGGTCGCCATCGTCACGTCGGACGCGAAGATTCTGGCGAACGTGGTGAAGAAGCAGCATCTCGTGTAAGCCCTGAGCAAAGTCACACTTGCCCGTCCTTGTCGACTAAATGTACATCGTCCTATTAGTCACGAGAATTACGGAGGCATACATCCGTATGTCGCGGTGCAGACCCACCAGAAGAACCTGGCATGTTTCTCACAGAAATGTCTTTCCGAGTCGAGTCTTACTGACGTGTATGCCAGCCAGGCGCCGTGAAAGAGGCGTTGGAGCAAGCGAATATGCGCGTGACCGACGTTGATGGCATCGCTTTCACTAGAGGCCCTGGTAAGCTGCAGCGTTTCAGCGAATCACGCCTATTTTAACGCTGTCGTAGGCATGACCGGCTGCCTTGGTATCGGTTCGAGCGCAGCTAGAACACTAGCTGCGGCTCTCTCCAAGCCTCTCGTCGGCGTTCACCATATGGTGCGTGCTCTGGTGCTCCAACCAACGTAAATGTAAAGCTGAAGTTCATGCAGCAAGCCCATGCTTTGACGCCTCTCCTCACGTCCCCACCTCCCGAGCGACCACAATTCCCCTTCCTGACACTGCTCGTCTCGGGCGGCCACACCCTGCTCCTCCTCGCGACCTCCGTCTCCGAATTCCGCATTCTGGCATCGACTCCGGACGAGGCCGTCGGCCGCGTCTTCGACAAGGTCTCGCGCATGCTTTGTCTGCCTTGGTCGAAACTAGGCCCCGGCGCTGCCCTCGAAGAGTTCTGTTTAGACAGCACAGATGATGCAGCTGCACCCACCCCATCTGTGGAAGTACCTACTCTACCCGGAGCGATGCCTAGCATTCTAGGCTTCTCTTTCTCTGGGCTCCATTCGGCCGTCGAGCGTTTTGTCACGGCGAACGGCGGCGGCGAAGCCTTAGATATGCCGACGAAGCGGGCACTGGCGCGTGAGTTCCAGAGAGCCGCGGTGGCGCAGTTGGAGGAGAAGGTCCAGCTTGGGTTCGAGTTTTGTCGACGGAAGGGATTTCAGGTCCGGCATGTTGTTGTGAGCGGTGGGGTTGCGAGTAATTCTTATTTGCGGGAGCGGTGAGTGGCTCGGTCGTTAACATCCGTTTCGCTTGCTGAATTTCTTATCGTGTTAGCTTGCGAATACGCATGGAGCAGGCCAGCCCTGATGTCCCCATCGCCCTCGTCTTTCCGCCGCCTGCTCTTTGTACAGGTACGAGTTCTACATATTAGGTATTGAGTGAGCATTGTGACGCTTACAGTTGCACGCAGATAACGCAGCCATGATCGCATGGGCCTCTATGCCCCGGTTCCTTGCTGGCGACTTCGACGACTACTCAATAGCAATCCGCCCAAAATGGAGCATCGAAGAGCTTTCAAGCTGACCGGGCCCTTCGCATTCGCTAATAGACAGTGCATACCCTACCGAGCAAGAGCTATGACATCTTTATAATCGTCTATCTCCTGCTATCGAGGCAATAATAACACCATTCTCAGCTTATTTTGGATCGTCGGCGGTATCTGTTGGTTGGTATGCGCACACTTGAATCTCACCGGAATTTGGATGGCCATGAATGGCTGCATCAGAAGTCTTGACGAATTCTTTGGGAGAGGCTTGTGGTGAGCAGTGCGAGGTGCGCCATCATCGTTCTTCCTGCACAGTGTCGTCTTGTCGAGCCTAGGCCTAACGACCCCTCAGAGAAACCAATGATCGATGACCGCATGGAACAAATGCATGCTTTGTGTCCACATCCTGGATGCGGTTTTGTCATTGCTGGGAAGGTCGTGCACGGCCCGTCAACTTCAGGTTTGTCACGATTGCAGTGATGTTCGGGAGCCCGAAGCGCGCGTGAGCCTCTATATCGAATGGCCATTGCCTGCCCCAGCGTACTCGGTGCGCGACCGGCCCTCGTGCCTGGACCTCAGGTGGATGATTCTAGGTGACGAGTTTCAGCTGAGCTGTATTGCAGGTGCTTTGTCCCTCTTTGGTAGTTGGGTTCGCGCATATAGCCATGGAGGCGTAGTCCCGCGCGTATTCCGATTCTCTGCGTGTGTTGCAAACCGCCTTTCGTGGCCTGCGGCACATGGGATGCGTCAGCAGCGTTCTGTGTAGGTCTCTGGAAGCAGGTTCGTCGGCGCCCGTAGCTGTATCTATAAGAACTGCGGCCTATGCAGTGTATCGTTAGCTTCGCAAACTGCCTGCTGAAATTAGGTGAGCAAGTTGGATTTTGCTGTATGTCTTAGTACTGATGCATGATGCATGATGTCGCGGATACCTAGACGGGCACACGCAAGGCCATTTAATCCTTCAGTCGAAACACCTGCGTCGACCTCCTCTATATCAGCAACCAAAATGAACGGCAACTCCGAAACGAACGCCACCGACCGCCCACCCGTGCTGATTGTAAGAATTGTCGTCTTTCCTCATGCCGTCGCAACTCTCATCAACTTCCCATATTAGGTCGGCGCTGGGCCAGCAGGCCTCATTTCCGCACTGACGCTCCGCAAGAATGGAGTGACTATCCGCGTTATCGAGCGCATGAAGGAGTTCAGCACCGGTGTGCGAGGGCCAGGCGTTCAGGTGAACTCAGTTTCTGCTTCTGCTTCTTGTCGTCGCCAAGTNCTGGAATCGTGCGCGCTCTCAGGCTGACAACTATGCGTATTTGAATCATCCAGCCTCGGACCCAAGAATTGCTGGCCTTCCTGGGCCTTCAGGACGATCTCACTGCTATATCGACGAAGGCGCACATGATCGGCAAACATGGCGTCGGGAAGGTGATCGAAGGCGAAGTTCTGTGGGCCGAGTACGCGGACGAGTCGCCGTCTATCCCATTCGTAGGTCCCTGCCGCCCTGCATCATCTATTTCACTGTACTTAGACACTGGTAATCTCTAGCGAGGTATCTCAGACGTCAACCAGACTGCCCTCGAGGGGATTATTCGCGAACATCTTGCGCGGCTCGGCACCACTGTCGAGAAAGGTGTCGAGATGGTCGGAATCGAGCAGACACCGGACAAGGTTACGGTCCGGCTTAGTCGCGATGGCGTGGAGCACACAGAAGAGTTCGACTATGTCATCTCTGCGGACGGCGCGAAGGGTAAGCATTATGACCGCCGACTGNGCACATATCTCACTGACACACACACAGGNCGCNCTCGCAGGATGCTCGGCATTCCGTTCGTCGGCGAGGTCAAGGAAGCGGATGTAATGCTCTTCGCGAACGTCGAGTGCGAGGACGTGGACCGAGATGTGCGGCATTGCTTACTTTCTCCCTTCCGGATAAATTTAGATCATTAATGCATCTTCCACAGCATTGGCACACCTGGGGCGAATTCGGTCGTGAAATGCACGTCTTGTTCAAGATTGTTTTCCGGTTCTTGAGTTCACTGAATAACGCTTATTGGGTACCCATTCTCATAGATTCTGCCTCAAACCCATAAAGCCGGCCCCCCTATTCTATATTCAAGCCTTAGGCCCGGAGATGCCCGACCCACTTCCTCGCGATACGGCAGGGCTCCAGGCCTTGCTGAACAAAGTCAGCAAATCGACCGATATCAAGCTTTCCAACGCATCGTGTGTATCAGAATGGCGGTACGCTCACTACCTACGACACCGGTTGCATGGATGTTATCTAATACTCTATTATTCCAGAGCTAACATTCGTATGGCTGAGAAATTCAGAGTTGGGAGGGTCTTCCTCGCAGGAGGTGCGTAATTGTAACCCTAAATATCGGTAACCGATTTCCTTGCCTGATGCTTGGTCTTCGTGCGTAGATTGTGCGCATTGCCACTCACCCGCCGGAGCGCAAGGCGCAAATACAGGCATGCAAGATGCGGCAAGTGCCACGCCCCCTTCCCATCTACACACAGAAGTCAGACACCATCAGCTCACACTCCATACCTCCAGGCGAACATCGCGTGGAAGCTCGCCCACGTCATCAACGGGCTCGCCAACCCGACGCTGCTCGACACCTACGAGACCGAGCGCATGCCCGTCGTGGTTGAGATGCTGCGCTTGACCACCCAGCTGCACCACAACGCATTTGATCCCGCCCCAGACGTTGTCGGAACACTCGACGGCGGGGCATCACGAGAACAGGATCCGTACTGGCGTCCGAAGACGGCGCTGCAGCTGGGGATCAACTATCGCTGGAGCCCGATCGTCTTGGATGGAAGGGACGACGGGAATGCATCAGTGCAGGCGGAGAAGAAGGCATACGGGACACCTGGCGACAGGGTGCGCGCGGGTGATCGTGCGCCAGAGGCTCCGCATTTGCGCGAGTTGCCAGGTGGGGACGAGACGTCGTTGTTCGAGCTAATTGCCGGGTTCTCGCGCCATACCGTTTTGGTGTTTCTGGCGGGCTCGACGGAAGAGGCCGATCTAGGTTTGCAGAAGTACCAAGGACATCCAGCCATCTCGTTCATCACGCTGCTGCCTCGAGGAGCCACAGCTGTGGCAACGGAACGTAGCATCATCCGCACCTTCGTCGACAGCGCCGACCACGCGTATAGCGCGTACGACGTGGAGAAGAGCGTGTCTAGGCCTACCTACGTCGTCGTCAGGCCCGATGGGATCGTGGGCGCGTATGCGATCAGTGTAGATCAGGTGCACCGGTATTTTTCCGCGGTTTTGCTTTGAGGGACTCGGAGTCTGTGGATTGGGTTGGGTTGAATTTCTTGAGGGCACCACAGGACCCCCGACGACCCGCCCAGAGGTATGTTCCGCCAAAAAGCCCCGGTGCCGTATGAAATTTGGACCCCAATACTCCCTTTTGGTGCCGTGATCCGTGACAAACCTACGAATTTGACCGTTTGGTGCCGCGTTTGGAACATACGTATGGTG
>SEOQ01000078.1:0-18501 GCA_004679275.1 Dentipellis fragilis
TGGATTTTTCTGGAAAATGACTTTAATAAGAGTTTACTCATTAACAGCAGTATTTTCTTGGCTAGGAGGTTGATAATGCTATAATAATTATCTCAAGCATTTTTTCCGAAAATGTAGTGTAATAATAATGAAACTCTTATCAACATCATTTCCCGAAAAAAAGTCAGTTATGCAGGCAGTGGGAGCGTATGCACCCGCGAGCGGCGTTACGGTGAGTCTATGCAAGTATGGCAAAAATTAGCCTCCGGATATTAACAGAGTCCGCTCCCTTACTTCCCTGTCATGTTCAGGTGCAGACCCCCTTCACTGGCCGCCACAGACCTTCGCAACTGTCTCGGCTCGAGGAGCGCGCTGTATAGGCGCAATCGAAATTTATTCAATTTGAATAGTCTTTCACAAGATTCGATTTTTTGGTCGACGCAGCTGCAGCACACCAGTCGTCGTGAGCCAAAAATTTATCTAAAATCGTCTATTAACTCTGCGTACACAACCGCGACCGCTATCACGCATCCTCCGCGTTGAGTCAAGCCAGCGTTTCACCACTCCGAGTAGCCATCACGAACCCGACTCGTGTTTACGATGTGACATAAAATAGTACGCTTCCGACCCATCCGACTCTATTTTACTGATCAGACGCCCATAAGACTCGGATTAGAGTAACACGAAGCTGAACACTGACGGTTCAGTGTTCTAGTCTCGAATGTGAACACTGCCGACCAAGTGTCCTACTGTCGAATGTGACCACTGCCGGCTGAGTGTCCTACTCTCGAATGTGATACTGGACTTGCATTGTATCGCTCCCCGGACGCTTAGCCTCAATTATTTCTTGGTAAAAGGGTACGTTCCTTCAGTTGGCCCGTACATCATTGCCCACAAAAAAATCATGCCTTCTATTAATTCAGCGATAGGCTGCCCAACGCTCATTGCATGCGACCTGACTATCTGCTATAAGCAATCGCGCACAAGACCACAGCAGGGCACAGACAAACCAATCGTGACACCACGCACCGGCACATTCGGCAACTCGTACCCGTTCAACAAGGCTCTCCTCTATTCCTGTGTCTAGCTCACGGACTTATGGAGGGTCGAAGGAAGCGAGTCGATCTGGCCCGCTATAAATGTGCCCTCATGGCAGCTATTTCGCATCTTAACACCCGTCTCCCAGTCGAGCAATGTCGAGCAACTTACAGAACCAGAACCGCGTCCGCGTCGCGATCGTCACCGGCGCCGCACAAGGCATCGGCCGAGCCATCGCGCTGCGCCTCGCCGCGGATGGGCTCGACGTGGCTGTCAACGACATTGAGCGGCAGAAGGGCGCGCTGGAGCAGCTGGTCAGCGTAATCCAGGCGCTGGGCCGGCAGGCCATCGCGGTCCCTGGCGATGTTACTTCCGAGCAAGCCGTCGAATCTATGGTTGGGAGTACGGTGCAGAAATTGGGCCGGCTGGATGTCGTACGTCCCACTGCCTCTGTGCCATGTCGAATACTTACAGAGTTGCATAGATGGTTGCGAACGCTGGCGTCGCACACCCCGGGACGATAGTAGACAGTATGAGGGTCCTAATTATTTTCGATGCTATCGCTCTGAATGGTTCCGCTAGTGTCTTTGCAGAACTGGAAGAACCTGAATGCTGTCAACGTCGAGGGCGTCATGCTCTGCTACAAGTACGCCGCCAGGCAGATGATCAAACAAGGAGAGGGTGGGCGTATCATAGGTAAATACTAATACTTTTGCTTATCGAAGGTGTCGCTGTAACGCTGTGCGTACCCAGGTGCCTCGTCTATCTGCGGAAAGAAGGGGGTGGCGACTCTCGGCGCATACTGCGCGTCCAAATTCGCCGTCCGTGGATTGACGCAAACCGCGGGTGAGTCGCTATCTTGCTCCATCGTGATCTAGGCTAAAATTGATCCAACCTCGTTCTTTCAGCTCTGGAGCTTTCTGAGTACAACATCTCCGTTAACGCCTATGCCCCGGGGATGATCCACACCTCAATGAGTATGATCTGATTATGTTTGCGCTTATGTCTTCTTTGACACCCCCTTAGCCACAGCGCAGAAGGACAGTGGTATCGAGCGTTTGAAGGAAGTGCGTGGGCCGTGTTCATCCTCATTTTCTGATACTGAATATAGGTTGGGCCTCCCTTCGAAAGATCGCCGGTGCTCCGCAGGCAAAGACGGGATACCCGGACGACATCGCGCAATGGGTGTCCTTCATAGCTTCGCCTGGATCTCACTTCATGACTGGTATGTACACCTCTCCCCTCACGCGATCTCAAAGTAACCTAAATATTTATGTGTATATCTACAGGACAGACGACGATTATCGATGGGGGGTTGGTATTCGACTGACACTGACTTACGTGCTTTGCTCCTCGTATAGATATGCACATTGAGCATTTGTTGCAATGTTGTCTACCCATCTCATACATACTTTGAAAGAACGCGTTGGGGCAATTCTCCATCCCGACAAAGAAGCATGAATGCACTGAGGTTATTGTCGGTATAGACGTCGGCTACTAAGTACGATTCTAGGTCGAAGGTGCTTGTTTTTCGGTCAGAAGCCGAGGAACATAATACCGAAACTACGGCCCCAGGTGAGTGAATCATTCCTCAATCATGTATACTTACCAAATATTCCAGCTTCACTCACCATCAGCGTGCGCAGCCCATACATTTCGACCATTTCTTACGCGTCTATAATCACGGAGTCGCGATTCACACTCAGCGCTTGCCCGCTTCGTCCCTGGCACGGTTGCACATCACTAACGGAGCCTACGCACTCGCGAGCGGCGTAATGACGGTGGTGAGGTTTTGGAGACATTGCCTTACGCATCTCCACGATGAATATCGGTTCGAGTAGTAGCGCTCGACGCGGGCGCGACGAGCGCTGCCCTCTATCGACCGTTGCGGACCATCCTTAAATCAAGTATTCCGCATCCGAAATCCTCAATCACCATTCCTATGCATCCTCGGCGGGCCGACCCAAGCCAGCTTTCCACCCAATTCAAGCGGTCAGCGATGCTGATCACCTGATTTCTGCGTACACCTCCAACGAGCCTCCCCTGCACTACTGGTAGTGTATTCCAACGCGTCTGACTTATACACCCTATTATTTGATCAAGCGACCGTAACTCGCAACTCACGTTATGTGGCCTCGTGATACCCCACTTCGCGTCGTTTGATATACGGACTCATGTCATATTGCCTCTCAAGCGGTCAATTCCATGTATCCCGTCTTCAAGAACCTTGTACTCGAGTACATGCGCACCAGTAGCACGTCCCTTGAGTTGGTCCATACGTCATCGACCATTCAAACATCACGTCTTTCAATTCAGTGAGCATCCTCGCACAAGACCATGACAAGGCACGAAGACACCAGCCGTGAGACCATGCTCCGGTACATCCGGCAACTCGTCCCCATTCAACAAAGCCCACCTCTATTCCTGTCGAACTCACGTACGCCCATGGTCATGGGTCACCCCATTCACAAGCCAACACGGACTTGAAGAGGGTCGAGAGTCGAGAGTCGACCTAGACTAGGCCGCTATATATGCGGCCTCACAACAGCCATCTCGCATCTCGGCACCCGTCTCCCAGTGGAACAATGTCGGGCAACACACAGAACCAGAACCGCGTCCGCGTCGCGATCGTCACCGGCGCCGCACAAGGCATCGGCCGAGCCATTGCGCTGCGCCTCGCCGCGGACGGGCTGGATGTGGCCGTCAATGATATCGAGCGGGAGAGAGAAGCGCTGGAGCAGGTGGTAAATGAAATCCAGGCGCTAGGCCGGCAGGCCATCTCACTCCCTGGCGATGTTACTTCCGAGGAGGCCGTCGAGTCTATGGTCGAGAGTGCGGTGCAGAAATTGGGCCGCCTCGATGTCGTACGTTCCACCGCCTCTGCAACATGTCGAACTCTTACAAAATTGTATAGATGGTTGCGAATGCTGGTGTCGGGCATGGTGGTGTTGGTCCTCCTCACATGACGATAATAGACAGTACGAGGCTCCTAGTCCTTTATGCTATCACTCTAACTGGTTCCGTTAGTGTCTTTGCAGAACTGGAAGAACCTGAACTCCGTCAACGTCGAGGGCGTCATGCTCTGCTACAAGTACGCCGCCAGGCAAATGATCAAGCAAGGAGAGGGTGGGCGCATCATAGGTAAGTCCTAATCCCCTTGCTTGGACAAGTGTCGCCTTGACGCTGCGCGTACTCAGGTGCGTCGTCCATCTGCGGAAAGAGGGGGGTAGCGACTCTCGGCGCATACTGCGCGTCCAAATTCGCTGTTCGTGGATTAACACAGTGCGCGGGTAAGTCGTTCTCTTCCTAACCCCAAAATTGGACCAATCTCTTTTTTCTAGCTCAGGAGCTTTCTGAGTACAACATCACCGTCAATGCATATGCCCCCGGGACCATCTACACCTCAATGAGTATGGACTAACTCTATCACACTTGGTGCCTACTTGACATCCTCCTTAGCCAAAGTGCATAAGGACGGCGGTATTGAGCGTTTGAAGGAAGTATGTAGACAATAGTCCCTCAAATTTGCTGATGCTCAATACTCCCTTCGAAAGACCCTAGGTTTCCCGCAGGCAAAGACAGGATATCCGGACGACATCGCGCAATGGGTGTCCTCCATTGCTTCGCCTGCGTCTCACTTCATAACTGGCATGTGCACCTCTCCTCTCACGCGATATGAAGGTAGACTCAAATTATATGTGCATATCTTTAGGACAGACGACGATCATCGACGGAGGTTTGTTGTTCGACTGACACTGACGTACGGCGCTTCGTTCCCCGGCCTGATATGTACCAAAGTATTTGTTAACGTCCACCGAGAAACGTTGTAGTTGCACGCGCGAAGCTGCTGATATCGTCATGAGCATCGGCTGCCGAGTACGATAAGAAATTAAAGTCTTCATTATTGTAAACATACAAACATCGCGGTCCACATTGAGACGCGTACAACGCCCAGACATATCCAGTTCAAACGACTATTGCAACGATACCGCGGATATCTTGCGCTCGGTGACTAGTCCTGGTCAACTTCAAGAATCTCAAAACCTGCATCCTCGCAAAGCGTCTCGAGCGCAAAGCTACCTGCCGGCGCATCGTCGATCTTCATCAAGTCCGGCAGATCACGAGAATACCCGCCCACTGTGTCGATGGTGCCAAAGACATCCACATGTCGGACGAGCCAGTCGACATGGCTGGCGGGCAGCTCATGCTTGGTCTGCACAAAAAGTTTGCGCAGGGGAAACCCAGCAGCGATTCTTGCCGCCACGAGGGGAGCCAATTTGCTGATGTTCGCATCCCAGATTACAGCCATAGTCCAGCGGGGCAAAATCTGGGGGAACGTCCCGGGAGCAGAGTGTCTATACGTATCGGTCAAGGCGATCACGTCTTCCATCCAGCCTTTTCCAGGCGTGCCGAATTGATGGCCAACAGCGAGAACGCGGACCTTCTGCAGCTCTTCGTATAACGCCCGGCCAGAAGCGTTTCCGTCCTCGCAGTCCCAGTCGACGATGTTCAGACCCTTCAACGAGGCGAGAAGGGAGCGTCCAGTGCTCCTGTAGGGCTTCTTCATCTCTTGCAGAAGCGGCAAGAAGTCGCCGTCGGCCAATGTGACGGTCAGCATGCAAAGATTAGGCATGTGTAGGTTGCTCATAACCTCAGTAACGTCGTCCTCTGAGTATGCGGAAAGTGTGAGATGCTCCAGCTTCTTCAGTTCTATAGGCGGGGCTCTGCGAGGGTCTTCAAAGCTTATCTCCAGACACGTAAGAGTGCATTCAAGCTCCAGGGTCTTCAGATCCGGAGAGGCGGCGATGAAGTCCAGCATGTCGTTAAGTTTGGGGTTGAAATACAGGTCAAATGCTCGGGTGAGCTTCAGGTGTGTGATTCCGCGAAAAGCGGGCCGTCGCCAATCCAGCTGAGCACCACTGACGGAAAGGGTTTGGAGCTGCAGAGGCTTGGTCCCATTCTTCGTCAGTGGGCAGACGCCTCGAGCGACTGCGCACCGCTCTTGGTAGTCGCCAAGTCCGAGCTTGGTCGGGTTGTCCAATTGACAACAGTCGATAATCAGGGTTCGCAGGAATGGTGCTGAGAAGTTCGTGAGCATAGTCAGGATCTTTGTCGTGTTCTCCGGACGTTTCGCGACAAGGAAAAGGGAACGCCATCGGCCAGTCTGAGCCAACAGCGCACCAAAGCGTGCGAGATCCTCCGGGGTGATGGCATGCATAGCGACATCCAGTGGCAAGGTTTGTGAGTACTTGAGATGCGACTGGATACGAACGGCCTGAGAGCGGTCTCGGGACTTGCCCCCAAAGACGTCGATCGCGTTCCAGAGGGCGGGAATCGAGATGATCGTGTTCCGCCAGCTACGGCATGTATGAGAAACAGACCAGAGAGACCTCTCTATCTCCCAGGCTTCTAGAGGCGTTCGAGGAAATTCCTGATCGTTGGACACCGACAGATTCAATTTAAATATCTGAGCTAATAATTCAAAGGGTAGACGTTTGATATAGCATTGTCGTTGAGCATGTTGACGAACAGTAGAGTGTTGACGGGGAAGGTGCTGTATAGTCGTTAGCAGTGGTTTACAGCTTTGGACGTGAGCTCTTACTACGCTGCGACCGTGTACATACGCCATATTGACGACCGCGGTTCTTGGCTGGAGTGAAGGCGAAAATTAGAGTTACTGAAGACGGGGGATCTTGCGGAAGCTTCTGCGGACGCGATATTTGTTAAAGGAGGGGGATAAGAGATGGGCATGAGACGACATGGTCGCTCACAATTTGAGTCGTCCCGACCAGGTCAAAGACAACCGGGTTACTGAGTAAAGCGCAGTTCGATATATTCCACATCTCATTGTGGCAATTTTGAGACATCCAGCTAGTGCGTGACCTGCCAGCGAGAGTCAGTGAGACCCGGTCTGATCTGCCGCCATTTTTTGGTACTGGTCAAAGATTCATTTCGCCACAGCGCCAAGACATGGTCCAAAGTCACCTCCAGGTCTCACTACCAGAGATAGAGGTCAATAGAGACACTTTAGGCTTTAGTTCGCGTGAGAACACGTACTGATAGACAGCATGTGGCTTTGGCTGTGGTGAAAGTCAGTGAGTGGAGGTCAAGTCGACGAGAGACCATCACGCGCCGTGACTGGACATGTTCGTGAGCGTGACATGTGACATCACAAGCGCTTTGCCCGGAGTGAGCTCGAACTTGAGTCGAGTACTTGAATCACTTGCGCTCAACCGCTGGCATGCAGCGACGAGGTCGGTTTCAATGCTTTCGTCCACAGGCGATAAATGACTCCTTGTAGCTGACTTTCTGCTTCTCTAATGCTCTGATCATGATCATGTGCTTGTTACCGCAGTGACTTTGCATTTGATGCATATGGTTTTTTCTCCCTCCCCAATTCGACGGGGCCAGCAACACTGCCCATCGAAAAGATGATATCAAGCATTTGAATATGCAAGATATCATATATGGAAAAAGCAAACAAGTCGAAAGAATATATACTAGGTACTAATCATTGAACGTATGCGACAGCAGCGTCCGAATCTTTCGTGCTCAAACAATTTCTGCGCCTTCCACCAGGTTGTTCGTAAAACTCCCTTCGATGGTAATATTGGTGCTGCATCAAGATAGACAGATGGCGACCCTGGACGGCCACGACAGGACCCAGAACTCCGCTCCTTCTCTCATATCTAATCGCAGCATCATCGTGTACGCCAGGCCTCACGAGGACGCATGCATTGAGTTGTCGAGCTTCTCCCAGTGACATTCGAACCGCTCAAGCTTTGTTCGAAGCTTCTTGGACAACTCATTGACGTACTGACGTACTTCCCATCTCCACGAGGTCAGAGGTTCCTGTCGTTTATGGGATTCCTCTACCGTCTTTCAACATCTCGGTACACAGAGTGTCATCCTCGAGCCGTCATGCCCGGCACTTCGTACGCCAATTCAGATATGTATAGCAACGACTCGGATACTTTGTCTTCCTCCTGACATTGAACTCCCCCATCACCATGTCTGAAAGCACCTACACTCGTGTCGCAATCGTCACAGGCGCATCTCAAGGAATCGGCCAAGGCATTGCTCTGCGTTTGGCGGACGACGGACTCGACGTGGCCATCAATGACATTGGCCTCAAGCGCGAAGCCGTGGATAAGGTTGTCGCAGAGATACAGGCGAAAGGAAGGCGAGCTATCGCTGTCTTGGCTGATGTCTCCTCTGAGGACGAGGTGAAACGCACGGTAGAGGAGACCGTGCAGAAACTTGGCCGCCTTGATGTGGTATGTCTGCATCAGCCTTTCATGTATGCACGTATTCACTCATTCGAGCAGATGATAGCAAATGCGGGCGTTGTACACGGCGGTGTCGGATCGCCAAGTGCAACAGTGTCCGAGTGTACGTTTATCTGTGACATGCGATAATTTACGGCTGTCCTTGACAACGGTATTTCGCAGTGAGCTTACAGAATTGGAAGAACATGATGGCTGTCGATGTCGAAGGTGTTATGCTATGCTACAAGTATGCTTCACTTCAGATGATCAAGCAAGGTCAAGGAGGTCGCATCATCGGTAAGCCAAGGTGTTCACTCTCTGCCTCCCACTGAATCTTCGGCCACTTTAGGTGCATCTTCCGTCTGCGGCAAGCGAGGTGAGCCACCAGTATCTATAATGAATTTTTGGTAGTTGATTTCAGCACCGTGTGAGGTTTTGCGACATTGGGCCCTTATTGTGCAGCGAAGTTTGCAGTGCGTGGCTTGACTCAATGCGCCGGTGCGCAGAAATCTACAGAAGCGAAGCTTCACACCTTGATATCTTAACGATACTCTCATAGCATTGGAACTTGCCGAGCACAATATCACCGTCAACGCCTACGCCCCCGGCGTCATAGACACACCTTTCAGTTCGTCTCCCCTTTTCTCCCCATGAGCATATCCCCATACAGCGTACAGTTCACGGACTCAGCGACGGAATCCAGCAAGTAAAAGAAGTACGAGTATCTTGCCTATGCTATGCCGAATCACAGCGCTAAACTGGTTTTCTCGATAGGGCTTGGGTATCTCCCATGCCAAGACTGGGTATCCGGACGATATCGCCCATTTGGTCTCCTACCTGGTTTCCCCACAAGCCCATTACATAACTGGTAAGCCCGCTCCGTTGGTATCGGGACATGCTGACCTGCTCGCATGGCTTCAGGACAAGCAGTCTCCATCGATGGTGGTTTGAGGATGGACTGATCACTGCTGAATTGGAGATTCCCGTCTCATGTATGTACATTCCGCAATTTGGCTAGGATACCTCCTACGCAGCTCAGCCCGGTCAGAATGCCGTCTCAAGAGCCGTGCAGATGATGCCCAACATCCATGTCATTATTTATATAAGTGCATAATGACGTTACAAGAGATAAGAGGGGTATAAGGACAGATAATCATACAATCCAAGAAATCGCACCCGGTATCATAACCTTCATGGTTAAGCTATGCGTGGTCTACAAAAGCGCATGCTGCCATCCTTTTGACCTAACTACATGGTATATATATATATATTCCTTCGTTTCCTAACGAGAGCTTGAGTCGTCATATTGGTAGGTGAATAAGGCAAGAAGTGAAGCAGACAGTTGTCATGTCACCGCGGATGCTCCTACATGAGGAAGCGGCGCTCTGTGTCCTGGAATGATGCATGTAAGTAGAGCATCAGGCGGTGTAGAGAAACTGGCCATACTATTCGATGACCCGCAGATAGCTGCGCTTTTTGTTTGTATCGTTTCGTCACATCTCTGCAGAAAACACATCTATAATGCTCTTTTCGGAAGGGAGCAAGATGCTTACTTTAGTCCTCGTAGAAGATCGCGGTATGTGATGTTAGGGTTGCGCTCTTGATATTACATCCCGTTAATGTGTCGAATGGGCGCAATATTACGGAGTCGAAGCTTACTGAGAACTTTCAAGAATGCCTGCAAGGTCAAGGTGAGAATCACTACGGGCAACGCAGTCGACGTTACATGACTCACATAGCTCATAGCACCAACAGGCAACCCTCCTTCTTGCGTATCGACAGTTGTCCCAGAGTCTTTACAACCGCTCCAACAGATCTGCGGCTCCATCAGTATACCATCGGAAAGTATATACACTATATTGACGCACCACTTCGGCCGGCGTGGCCTTTATTTTTTTATAGCGGGGTGCAACATCGCTTCCTTTCAATCGACCGTTGGAATGATACTAGATGCAAAGTATTCAAATCTCTTTCCCGACAAATGTTTGGGACTCCTCACCATGTAAGGCAGATCTATCCATTCGAATACGTTTCAGGATTAGGCTGAGAAGTACAGAAAATTATGGTACATACCCAAGACAGATCCAGAATGGCACGACTATCCCGCAAAGGCATCAGTCATTTCCCCCCCCCTGAGATCAAATAAATGCTCACATCAAAAACAGCCTACAAGACGAACACGCATATTGTCAGATCAGGTCTTCACGTAGCATGTATCGGAGTAGAGACACACACCGTCAGACGACAACCAGGTGGCAGTGGCCTGACCTGAACAATTCTTCAGCATACCTCGCCCATGCGCGTTATCGAGGCCTTACCATAACATGATGCAGGTCCTACGATACGACTCTGGTCAGTTCATTGATGAATCGTGGAGAAAAGAGATCCGCACATCATCGACGATATCGCCTGCGCGCTGATAGTCCACCGGGAAAATGACTGGTCATATTATCAATGCCAACCAGGGGTCAAATATGAGGAAACGCACTCTCGTCGTAGCCATCCACTTCGTCACCATTTTTGTCTCGCGTCTGCCCGCCATGGCCCGAATCTCCATGCTCACAATCAATATCGTACAATGATCAAAGCAGAAGGTGGACGCACAGTGAAAGAACAAGGAATCGTGCGCATGCGCGCCCTTCACGAGCCAACGCATGGCAGAGAATATATTGGCTCTGGTTGGCTGGTCCCTCGGGTTTCGCGCATCATCCGTCAGGAGTATGATGTTCTTGGGATCGTAGTGATAATACTCTTCCAGCCACATGAGTCACCAATCCGAAGCCGCACAGACACAACAGCGACGTACTGACGAGAAACCGGTAGACACTCTTCGCATCATTCACACAACCATGCAGCGGTCTACTCTGCCCTGCATAGTTGATTCCGATCTAGACCAATTCAATTAGCATACGCAGCCAGTCTGTGAGACTTGGATGTGCTTACGCAAAGCGCCTTCTTCCTCCCGGTGCACTTAGAGAACAAGAACTGTGGATGTTGAAATGTTTCCAGCCCGCGTCCCCAGTCCATGCCTCTGATATTATCTGCCCGTGCAGCCTCCCTCCGTCTCTCAATACCCCTGTCATTCTCCATTCGATGGTCATGCCCATGTCCACGCGCTTGTTCGACTCCGTGGGCATGGGTGTGAGTGGGAGCATAAGCATGGGTGTGTGCTTGAGCTTGAGCTTGGGCCTGAGCTTGTGCTTGTGCTNTGAGCTTGCGCTTGCGCTTGTGCTATGGCTTGTGCTTGAGCTTGCCTGCGCTCACGACTTCGGCTCCGACTCCGACTCCGGCTTCGGCTTCTGCGACGCGCTGATCGATGTCCGCCTTCGCCCTCGGGGCGCCGCTTTTGCAACTTGCGCGGGACACGCCCGTCAGGAGGAGGGGAGCGATGATGGAGAATACCACGCGGTTCGCCATGGTCCCGGTGGGAGTGACCTGGAACTGGATCTGCGTAGCGCACGCGGATCTGTTGCCATATACCAGGAGGCGGAGGCGGCGTGTGTCCACGTTCTGATGGTGCTATGTTGAGGAAGTGTTTCAGAATAAGCTCGACGATATGAATATATATATATATATATATAACTCTAAACGCACGAGATACGACGATTTTCGGTACGTTCGCGTCAGGTGCGGAGTGATGTCGACCATGGCGCGAACGGGAGCGCTGATCATGACGGTACGCGTCTTCAGGCATGAGCGAGACCGATTGGGTATGTCTGTGGCCGTGAAGGTGCGATGTCTGCGAAGCCGGAGGAATAGGCGGGGGACCGCCGTGTTCATGGTGGGAATGGTGAGGTTCGTGTCGCGCCCGATGGCGTGAGGTGTGCGAACGCGCAGAGTGAGCGTGAGGGACAAGGTAAGCTCTATATTTAGTAAGGTGTTATATATGTTGTGTCACTGAGAGAAGGAATGCCAGGCGTACGGTTCGGCTGAATTGCGGGACAGTGCATACGCTCGATTCCTAGAGAATGTATACGAGTCAAGAGAAGTACCTTTCAGAGATATCGAACCTTACCCTGTTGATACAGGTACTCCGTGCAATGGAATGCTGGTAGCGATCCCGGGTATACTGGGAGGTGCCCCAGGAACACCAGGAGGGTTGCCGTGAATGCTAGCAGCGACACCAGGTGGAGCATGTTGGGGCTGACTGGCGTGAACAGTCACAAAAGATATGGCACGTCGACTCCGAGGATTGACTTACGGCATCTCCATAGGAAAACTTTCAACAGGATTCAGAATGGGCTAGTTCAACCAATATCATGAAGACTCACGGAATAGAAGACGGGCCAGCATCAGGCGGAGGAGGTCCTGGAGGTGGTGGATACTCGCCCCCTTCCTGCTGCTGCTGAGGATCCCACATCATCTTATCAGTACGCTGTGCAGTGTGTCGTGTCGGTTCTTCGAAATGACTGCGATAAAACACGGTTAATACAATCCTGACTCGAACAACGTTGAACTTGCTGGCGTACTAGATAAGATGGGATAAATCCGAGAGATACGAGAGTCAGAGGGTGATGATAGTGAGTCAAGAGGTATATACGGGTATAAATTAGAATATATAGAACGAGATGAATGATGGGAGAGACGTAGATGGAATTTGGAAGGACACTGCCAATGCTTTGTGGACTTAGGCGCCCATACGATACTTTGTTTGCGTTAGGCGCCCGTTGGCAACAATGACGTTTCTATTATTCTCACGTAATTCGGCTTATTCCCGTTGCTATCGTTCCCTCCACGTGCCCTTCGTGACTGACTTTTTGAATTTATTCCTCAGTACGAAGTCGCGGAGCCTTCCTACATTGCGTACGTTCGCGGATGGCATTATAGTAAGTAGACCAGTAGACTAGGTATGCAAAATTTCCAGCTGATATTGCGGCTGACTGCGGAGACCTTATACGAGTCCAAGCAGACCATGCATGAATGTAGCAAAGACAAGAGGAAAAGCAGGGAGACTGCTTTAGATCCTTCTCGGTGCCGCGTTTGCGCCTACGAAGAAATGGCCATGCACGCATTTGATCCTTACCCCCGAGTGAAACGACGCGGGGCGTGTCGAGCGTCGATACGATATACTATACTTTTGTGGTGCCAACTATGACCAGACTGGGTCAGATGAAGCAGACGATATGTATCTGATATTACCCACTTCATCGCGACCTGACGAACCCCATGGCAGGTGCACCACTACTCCGTTTGAGCACCCCAAGGTTCGCTGAGCAAAGATGAGCTCAGGTCAATAACGCACTTCCCAGATAATGCTTAAGATACATACTTGGTCTTCGTTCCCATCCCTTCGCCGTCTTCTGTGGGCCTTTGAGTGCAAGTGCTTTTGATGTGAAGCGCGCAGCACGTCGCGAGGGTGCACCAGTCCCTTCCACTACTTTCCCCGCGCTGGGAAGAGCACGTATCACGCGCGAACTGCCAACCAGCAGTCAGTATGAAGACATTGGCATAACATAAATACATTGAATCGCAACGTACCCAATGAGAATATCCTTAGACTTCTTCGTAGCACGCTTGCGCTTTTTTATCGGTCTTGAATCAGCGTCCGCCGTCCGTGCATTCGTAGTCCGTTTCGTGGAGGTACGAGAATTGCTGAGAGCCGCCGTGAACAAATGGTCAGGTAGGTACTTTGACTTCGGGTCCAGCACGTCGCGTTCGTCTTCCAAGTCTTCATCGTCTTCAGATCCTGAGAACTCCTCTCCCATCTCTGCGTCTTCGTCGTCTTCTTCACTCTCTCCAGTTCCTTCCTCATCCTCCTCCATCTCCACATCTTCCAGACCCTCTGCCTCATCCGAATCGCCCCCGCTTTCACCTTCCGCCTCACCCATAGCCCGCGCCATCCTTGCTTCCAGCCGTTCTCTCTCACCATCCTCACCCTCCTCGTCTTCAGCTCCTTCTGCCCCCATGTCCTTCCCTTTACCCTTCAAAGACTTCTCCGCTGCGTGCTCCTTCAGTCGTGCATCGCGTGCTCTGTTCTTCTCCTTGATACGCTGCCGCTGCTCTGCGCGGAACGCTTCGAGTTCTCGCGCCGCGCCGCGGGCTGCTCGTGCAGACTGCGAGAGGCCGATAGCTTCGGGGGTGCCAGAGTCGGATTCTGATCCGGAGAACATTGAGTGGATTCGGGTTCAGGGGAGGCAATTTCTCAAGGAGGGTATGGCGAGTCCGAGGTGAATCAGAAGAACAGTCCGAGGAGGTTATTTGTCACGCCTGGCCCGTGATCTGACCGTGTCACTGGCGCCGTGTCACGCAAAGGAGGAGGCCCGTTGACTTGGAAGCAACATCATCGCTTCGGGCACTTTTATAGTAACCTCAAATTTCTTTCGGTGAGAACACTGTAGGATCCCCATGACTCAAAGGGGTTCTAGATAGAACGCTGACGGGTACACACGACGGACTGAGAAAGAAACGAACCCGAACCGAAACCGTATATTCATATCGTAAGTAATCGAACTCCCCACCGCTTTCCACCGTCCACCGCCCGTCGATCCCCAACTACACTACGAAGCCAAAAGTACAGTAAAAACAGGGTATGAAGGCGCCCCTGCCGCCCGACCCCGAACGAGGAACCCCCGGCCATTGAAGGCAAGAAAGCCAGTTATTAACCTGGCACCTTTCGCATCTTGTGCTGGGCTTTTTCGCCTCTTGCGTGCTCAGGGGACGGGTGTCGGTTGCCCCTAGCCCGTCATAACTCCCCGGCCTCTAGGATCCCCCGCCGAGACCTCCGAAGAAATACAGGAAAAATGGATGCGCGGAGAACATATGGTAATGGTAAAGTACGCCGGAAACATCATCTATGAAGAAGCGTTGAAGTCGTTGATGCGTGTCTGGGCGAGTGAGCCGTTAGAGAAGCCATGATGAAAGCGGTGTGATACGCACTGATCTTGAGCTTACGATGCGCCCCCTCTTTGCGGGAAGATACGCAGTAACAACTCACAATCAGAACAGCACGACGTACCTTCGGCGTTAGCTAGGCAGACCGGGGCGGGCGAGATGTTGAAGAGGTTGAGGCATATCTGAAATAACGGGTCGTCAGATACACAGTGATGAGATAGAAATGCTACGCACTGATCTTGAGCTCACGGAGCGCCCCCAAGTTGCGGGAAGATACACTAATATACTCAGGGCGGCACGACATACCTCAAAAGATAACTATGGACGGTGATGCAGAAGTCGACGGGGGGCGGCAGACAGGGCAGGCGGGCAGGCGGGTGGACAGGTATTGAAGGCTTGAGTGGACAATGGACGTTGAGGTTGAGAGTAGAAGTTGAAACTTGCTGGACTGGTGGTGGTTGATGGACAAGAGGCGATGTGGAGAAGCAAGGAAGCGGACGGCCTTATATACCCCAGGAGGGTATTGGTCTGTTTGGTTCAGTAAACGAAACCTGGTTAGAGTTTGAGGCTGACCGGAGGTCTCAGACGCGACGCGCCGGGGGCACGTGTGAATACCGCCAGGTCCCGTGATGAGTAGCAGATATTCATCTGTTTATTGTGGCTCCCGGGCCCGCTACCGCTGTATTCCTGTGCTCCCGCTGATAGCTGGAGGTTCTGTGAACATCGGATGCGAATACATATGCGAATAATTTTCGAGAAATGCGGCGATTTAAATGACCAGCGATCTGTTGTGCCTCGAAGGGAAGGCAAGATCTGCTTCATTTGCCCGAGCATAGAACTTCTGGGGCTATATCCTGACTGGAGCGTGCCATGAACTGGAGTCAAAACGTATCTAATCTTCTAACAGTTGTTTAGCAGCAGTCACACGAAGTTATTGGTCGGCATTCTATGAAAATTGAGAAACAAAACTCAGACTGTGAGCATGAATTGGATTAAAGTAGAAGNATAACACATACATCATCCACGAACCTCTACTGATCTGACGGTGACGTCTCGCCTCACNAGCCTGCATAATTTGCCCCACTGCTCTACTCGAGCTGGGGCGAACATATGACCCTTCGTGAAATCGAAGTTCACGGCCAGCGACGGGAAACACCGAAGGANATAGGCTGCGACACCGCTGGCTGAGNTGACCGGAGAAACCGTGAGATCNAGTCTGAGCAGTATCGTGCGCTCGATAACAGGAACTCGTCTTNCCTCCTCTTCCCAGTGGCCCCCGTTCGCATTGACCTGGATAAGAATGTCGGCGATGTCCGGGCANTTCTCTGCGAGAGACCGCAGACCACGAAGTGTGGACATAGCTGGCGGAGAGTAAAAGACAGCTCCGGAGGGCACAAGATGAAGTCGGCGAAGGCGAGGCCATGCAATGGCCATACTGTCGATTANNGCATCNCNAATTTCGTGCGAATGGACNACCCCNAGCTGGACATCAACAAGATTCATCGTGAAGAAGATGTCNAATGTCGAAAGGNAGACAGGGNNATANGTATTCTCAAAGAATTCNGATACGTTCCCAGGTAAAGAAAGCGCNATTGTNCTGATGGATTCATGAAATTTTTGGGAGAGCTTCTGTACAACAANCTGTTGGACTGGAACNGGCCATCGACCTCGGCCAGTGATGGTCCAGTGGCTAATAGCACATACGGGCATTGCCTCCAAGAATTGCTGCACAAAANTGCACGGACCTAACAGACACAAGTCAACNAGGGAAGGAAATCCACCGGATGCCGTATCAAAGGAATACACATCGGTGTACAGAAAATTAGGATNATGGACTTCCAAAGACTGCAGGTGTGGGAGGTTGGAAAGGTCGCAAATGAAGGACGGCCGCGCCACGGCNCAGAAAGTTGAGGAGATGGTCTTCAAATTCCTGAGTAAGAGAAGTGTATCGAGAATTCTGATCGAGGCGCTGCGTGGTGGGTCATGCCATGCAAGCTTGAACCCTGCAGTATCGGGAGCCTTAGTCTNGAGAGTGTGAATTGNGCCTTGCAATGCCNTGCAAAAGTCATCAGATTCNCTGTGAGACCTNNAAGGGNNGNATACGANGTNGACTTNAAGTCTCGAGTANGGATGGTGTGATGAAATGGGTNATAGTNCTGATCCCATTTATTCCGGCTTNGCCTCGGACATTCCAAACGANNTTGGTNAANTGAGGGAATANGGGNGANTCCAGGNGGGAGANGAGNACNGANGGGGCTAANGCAGACTCNACATGGACGNATCGTACATGTGCAGTGTATTTNTCAANTNCANGAGGCAACGAGANCGCCTGAATANCNGNNCNATCAGCTAAGNNNGGCAGTNGAAAGACTNNATTATGATATACCTTATCGTCGGATAAGNCCCCTTCAANTAGNGCAGCAACNGGCTTNAGTGATCCNAGNTGTCNCCATAGCGCCGNNATNGANGCATCTGAGNTAGCTTTGCAGACTCTNGCCAGAGANGCCAGTGCGGACGTAGTACTCCGGTNATCNACTNCGGGAAAGGTTAAGAAGTGNAGTACGTGGCAAAANATATCGTCGCAAAACAGGACCCGTATGGCCGCAGACTGCGCATGCCTGCCGAAGATCTATGTCAAGTTGTGCATCATGTTCGTGAGTATGAACTGGTTGCGTACNAGACTTCCGACTTCNAGAGACGACGGGAAAGATTCTGATTATGAGCAGAGCGTGTTGGAGACGACATCTTGATGCGCACGATGCAAGTCCCAAGAGGCCATGAGCTCTAACGAGACAAGTGACAAATGAGAGGTACGGTACCTCACTCTTNAGGTGAGGGACGACTCGGAGTCGGAAACAGAAAGAGCGCTAGTATGAACCACAATTAGCGCCGCGGCCAGATGAGCGCCGAACAAACTCAAAAAGAACACCATCGCAAGTTAACTGTCAGTGAATCGCTGGACCCCGGTACAGCCCTACCTCTGCACTCACGGCAGTATATATCGCAGAAACGACTTGGAAGCTTACATACCTTAAAGTCGGTTCGAACGCAGCATGTCCGAGGCACGTGGAAGGAGACGATGAAGGGTGCAAATAAGCGCCGCCATCGACTTACTAGTGGCCACGACATGATCTNCATACAGGCTGCAAGTATAGCATCGGCGGTACCGGTCCTGAAAGATCCACTACGAATGTAAGTANAGCTCCTCCCGNNTCGCTTCTATCGCAAATCGATGAACCCATGACANGNACGTCATCTNTGATCTGCCCANTNNNAAGGTATGCCNACTNNTNNTNAGGNGNTCNNNGCTNGTCGTTCNNCNTCNTNNNNCACCNNTTNNNCNNNCGANTNCNNNNTNNCNACNNTCNCNACAGCANANNCNNGC
>SEOQ01000078.1:18563-58213 GCA_004679275.1 Dentipellis fragilis
CGANNNCNNNNGNGANNNTNNCNGACTGNCCNNAACGGTATCATTTCCAAGCTAGATTACCTCAAGGATTTGGGGGTCAATGTACTATGGCTCTCACCTATCTATCGCTCTCCCCAAGCAGATATGGGGTATGATATGTAAGTTGATATATCCACCGAATCATGTTCAGGTCAGGGTGAACAATCGACGACTTACAGCTCGCGTAACAGTGCTGATTATCAGGATATCGACCCCCGCTACGGCACACTCGGAGACTGGGACAATCTCTTGAAAGGCGTCCACGAACGGGGCATGAAGTTGATGTATGTCCTATTCACCGATCGTCTTTTTGTCTACTCTCTCAACCTGAGGCTCCCAGGATGGACCTTGTCGTGAATCATACATCCGACGAGCATGATTGGTTCATCCAGTCAAAGTCCAGTAAGCAAAACCCAAAGCGCGACTGGTACATATGGCGACCACCCCGGTACGACGAGAACGGAAACCGCAAGCCTCCAAACAACTGGAAGTCGATATTTGAAGGCGAGCATTTTCACGTATGAAGCCTCAAGTTTTTGGCTGACTTTTTGCCGACTCCCAGGGTCGGCCTGGCAGTACGACGAGGCCACCGACGAATACTACCTTCACTTATATCTTGACAAGCAGCCGGACTTGAACTGGGATAATCCTGAAGTCAGAGAGGCAGTCTTCTCTCTGATGAACTTCTGGCTTTCTCGCGGCTGTGACGGCTTTAGAGTACGTCTACTCTATCTTCTGCGATTCTGCGGAGACTAATCGCTCCTCAGATGGACGTCATCAACCTCATATCCAAGGTCGAGGGCTTGCCAGATGTCCCTGTAACCGACCCTACGCAAGAATATCAGATGGCAAGCCCTATGTTTGTCAACGGGTAAGCGGCCTCCATGATACGGTATACGAACCACTCTAAGTTTTCCTGTGGGTCATAGACCACACGTCCACGAATACATCAAAGAGATGAACCGTCGGGTCCTATCTAGTGAGCCATCGTGCCGCACGCGATAGTCTTCGACCTAACCAGCGCGCACGCCAGAATATGATCTCATCACCGTCGGAGAGGCGCCCTTCACCCATACTGCCACCGGCCTAGCAGCCTTCGTGCTTCCCGCGAACCTGGAACTCAACATGGTCTTCCAGTTCCAAGTCGTCGAGATCGACAACTCCGACGAAGGCGTCGAGGGCTCGGCTCCTCTTCGGTACAGAGAATGGAAGCTGCCCGAGCTCAAAGCGATTATCAGCAGGTGGCAGAACCTGCTGCTAGAAGATGGATTCTGGAATGCGTGCGTGCAGGCCTGTTTCTATTGACCCATGTTGCTTACTTCGGCGAACATCAAGCATCTTCATTGAGAACCACGACCAGGCGCGCTCGGTCTCGCGATATGGGAACGACAGTCCAGAGTGGCGTAGCGCATCCGCAAAACTCCTAGCGATGATGCAAATTACGCAGGCCGGGACGCTGTACGTTTATCAAGGGGAAGAGATTGGCACAAAGAATTTCACAGGCTGGCCGATCGAGGAGTACAAGGACGTCGCGACGCAGAACTACTACAAGAGGTATGTCTTGGCAATTGAACAGGCGTTCGCAGACTGTGCTCATGATATCCGTGTAGAGTCTTGAAAGAGCGACAGACCGAGCAAGGGAAGGAGGACGTCGCCATGTCGGATGTCTTGTATGGCTGTCAACGCAAAGCACGGGACCATGCGCGCACGCCGATCCAGGCAAGTCTTCACATAGGCGTTATCCATGTTGTTAACGTGGTTTATTCTTCATCAGTGGGATGCATCTCCTCATGGCGGATTCACGGACGGGACACCATGGATGCGCGTCAATGACGATTACAAGGAATGGAACGTGGCTGCCGAATTGAAAGATCCCGGCAGCGTCCTCGCCTTCTGGAAACGCGCGCTGAGCGTTCGCAAACAAAACGATGTTCTGGTAAGTAGCCATTATTCGGATAAAACTTCGTGACTTAGCCATCATATGATAGATCTACGGAGACTATCACCTACTCTCGCCAGACGATGAGAGAGTGTTCGCGTACACACGCTCGCTCGGTAGCTCGAGCATTCTTGTGTTGCTCAACTTCAGCGCCGAGGAAGTCCAATACTCGATTGAGGAGGTGCCACAGTTCGTGGGAGCCCGATTGCTCTTGGGTAACTACGAGGACGAAACCCAGGAGCATGCTATCGAAAAGACGAAACTGCGAGGCTGGGAAGGAAAAATCTTCACTAAATAGACAGACTACTTGACGGACTGAAGTCTTGTATTGTGTGTAATGTAGTATTGAGGACTGATACGAGGTATGAATGTATTATAAAGAGCACTGTAAGAGAGATTATAAGCTCGAATTCCCTGACGAAAAATGACTGCACCATACCTAAGGTGTTAGATGAATTTTTGAAACGATCGGCAGGTAGAGGAGGCGTGTACGAGGCTACCAGATACTAAGGCTCGATCGACTTGTATGACCATCCACGCGAACCGCGGCACCACCTGGTCCTTCAACGTAAACACGACACCTGTAGTCATCGCAAATCTCCCGAAAGGCGGGACTGCGAGCCGGCAAACGGTCCAGTGCCATGAGATCCGCGAACTCGATAGTGACGCCGTCGTCCAGTCCATCTTCCCGTATCGCGCCGAAAGCTTCGAGATTTTTGGTGAGCCATAAGATATCCGCAGGGTCGGGCATCGACAGGTCGTCAACAAATAATTTATGAAGGGGTATCCCGGCATCCTTGCGTGCGATGATGAGGTCTTTGATTTGTGCTACAGTGTCTATAGCGTCGCACTCCATGACAACAAGTGTGCTGAGACGTGGAAGGCTGGGGAAGTGCTGACCTGCGGCCACAGCCCGCTGATGCTTTCTGGTCATCTTGGTGATATCGTCAAGAATTCCACCGCTGGAATCCGGGCCTTCGGATAATAAATTGCCGTGGCCCCGAACCACGAGCACACGCAAGTCGACCAGGAAAGTGAGCATCTGGCGTCGGCGCTCACGGGAGCAATCCAAGTTATGAAGCCACAGGCCTTCGAGTGAATTGAAGATCGGGCGGCCAATCCCTTCGTAGGGTTTCTTGAGCACCCGAAGAAACCGATCAAAGTCCTCGTGTTCGAGATCCAGGCACAACAGGCGCAAGTTCGGAATAATAAGCTGATTCCAAAGCCGCTTGAGGTGTTGGGGTTGGCTGCTGCGCAGTGTGAGTTCCTTGAGGCAAGAAAGGCCAACACGCTGGTTCCCGGGAGTCATGATTTCAAGGTCAAATGGTGGGAAATAATCTAATTTGAATGTGGTCAAGGCGGGTGTCGAGGCCAGAATTTCAAGGACCGTGGATTCATCCGGGCTGAATAATGTTTCTTCTCGGCCGAGATCCAAGTGAAGTAACTCCTGCGAAGACAAGTATCGATGATCCAGCGTCACCCCCGACACACAAAGCTCCCGCAATTGTAAGGATATAGTCCCGTCGCAGGTGAGTGGGGAATAACCGTCCGCCGGGATTTCCCTAAATTCTTCTGCCCTCGCTTCATGTCTGTAACTGATAACCCGGAGTGTTCGAAGGAGTGGCGCAGTATGCTGGCGGAGAAGAGTCAGCGCCTCATGCATCGACGACTGATCTTGGATGGACATGTCCAAGGAACGCCACCTGGACGTATACCGAATGAGCGGGGATAGTACTTCATGGATAGAGCGACAGGCAAGGTGTCCTGCGCTAGGAGTGTCCGGGAACCAGTTCATAACCACGTCGATTGGTAATGACCCCGATCGGGCCAGTTGACAGTTGACACGCCCTGGAGAGCCACTCGAGCGGAAGGCGGTCAGATAAAACACATCCCATAAAGTCGGTGTTCCCACAGCAACCCGACGCCATTGGCTGCAGACGTAGGATATTTCCCATGGGGCCATCTGCAGACTAGACGCGTTATCCAGAATAGGCCGGTAGGAACCTCGAGCAAGCCGGAAAATCCACGAGAGCAATTCGAAAGGCAGTCGATTGATATAGCAGGGTACAAAAAGTGGAGGGGTTGGTGACCATGAATATGGTAAGCCACTCGGCTAAGGCAAACGTCAACGGACGATAGTGTTAATCAAGTAAATTTGGTCTAACCTCTGCGTCTGTGCTATAGTCGGATAAGCCAGACAAGGATTCCGCGTCCATGACACCGCCAAGAGTGGACGTATGCAGCCGAGAGCCTTGTACTATCAACCACTGAGTACAGGCTGAAGATTGCTAATTGAATATCTGGATTTTCAAAACCGCACATTATGAGAAATTGTCATTCGCCGCCTGAAATGCTGTAGATACCTTATTTTACCCAGACGGCGGTCGCCTTTTCTTCCCCACAGGTCTTGAAGATAACTTCCGAGGGATTTCGAGTGGCACCACCAAGAAAGTTGCCACTGCTGGTGGGAGTAGGAAGCATCGATAATAATTTGGTGAAAAGACTAGCATCCGGCAATTTCCGAGCCCACAGGCGCCCAAGAGGACTCGATGCGCGACAAGGACAAATATTCGGAGATCCCCCTCAACAGTTGCAAGAAAAAATCATTCACATTCGACTCGTAAATACGGTATTGTCGACGCCACCGCAGCCCAGAGAGCCCTGGTCTGTAGCCGACGAGGACACATCGAGCCATCCTCGTACACAATCGTAAGCACAGCTGAAAACACAACAACAAAATGCAAGTTAGTACGCAGACGGGGCGTACCACCGGGATACCCCTTCGCCTTCGAAACAACAGGCAAAGCAACAAAAATAGAGCAAGTAGAGATACGGCATAGATCAATAACCATAGCATATTCGACCGGAACCCACGCATCGCAGGGTTTATGTACTGGGCGCGAGAAGGCGCCGGGTCCCGAAGCCGATAATCGGACCTTAGGACAGCGTAGAGGCGTAGATGATGATAGGGTTTTCGAAGGATTTGAAAGGCTCACACCCTGATGGTTTGAGGACGCGCTGCAGGAGTTGGCCTGCCACGGGGACGGGGCCGGCTGATGCGCAGCGAATCACCAGGTCTGTAGACCAGGTCAGTATCAATCCAAGAGATGGGACGAGGCAGACTCACGTAGCGATGGTACCCTGAGATGTGTTTTCCTTATTCTCCTTGTTCTCCTTCCCAGTGCTTCGCTTCGCCCACCCAAGTGCGGTGCGCCTCGCGTTGGATCCAACACGCGGACGGGCGGGAAGTCCAAACGAGTTCTTTCCGTTCTTCTCGGGAACATAGGGAGAGACATCGCTGGAACGGATATTCGCGTCGAAAACACGCTGCTGGAGAGGCGAAGGATGATATACTGCTTCTTCCGGAGCAGATGACACGCGCTCGGTTGCAGTAGGGCGCGGCGCAGGCGACATTGAAGCTTTGGACGCGACTGGGTAGGGCGACGGGCGAGAATGAGTGCGGGAACGGATGCGGCGGGGACGGAGGTCGGAGGCGAGAGGGCCGTAGGTATGCTGAGAGTGCTCAAGGAGCGCCTGCATGCCAGAGGGGTGATCCGGGGGATTAAAAGCTAGAGACGGAATATAAGTACATAGCATGAAGATGAACGAACAAAACTCACATTGCACCGCGTAGATCGAAAACGGAGTGTCAATCCACATGCGTTTGCTTTCCTCGACCGTGACATACGCCTCGTCCTTCAGCGCATAGAACTTGCGCAGAGCGATGACACCGTGCTCATCGTCCCACTCCATGGACTGGCTGTCCTCCGCGTCGACGATCATGACGTGATCGGGCACGGGCGACAACATAGTCTTGTCGGGGCCAGGGAGGAATCGGTCGCGCGGAGGCGACTCAACCGAAATCTCTTCCTCGATGGTCTCGTAAACAGAAGAACGCGACGCACGTGCAGCTGACACCCGGCGACGGTGACCATGGCCTCTGGCCCTGGCTCTCACCCTGTTGCGCACCTCGCCGCTAGTCGGGTGGGTCATGTTCGCCAGCATCGCACTCACGTGAGATAGGTCGACGCTGGACTCCGACTCGCTCGATAGCGAAGAGCCATCCGAGATAGAGAGTGGCGGCGTCTCGGCCCCAGAGCTTGAAGCAGTGTAGGTGCTCGAGCGAGAGCGGTTGGCGGGAGCAGGACGCGTGAATACCGGGATGGGCCGGACTGAAGGGTTGTCAGAGAGCATGTCGAACAAAAAATGGCTAGGAAACATACACGAGTGAGAGTGGTCCTCGCCGTCAGCAACAAGGCAGTGCTCCTCGAGACTCTGGCGCTCCAAAAGACCTTTGGAGGCCATAATCATGTGGTCGTTGCCGAACCTTGAGTAAGACGACGACGCAATCGAGGGTTTCTCAAGAATGCGCGCCTTGCTCGGCGACTCCATGATCTCGCCTTCTGAGCCTGCGACGCGGTGCTGCGGGCCACGGGTCGCTGCGTGCTTTCGCTTGTTCATGCGCACGCAAGGGGAGCCCTCATAGACGGAGCCAATGGACCGGCGGCGGACGTGGTCACCATCCAGCATCTAAAACCAATAAGTCTTCAATCGCGAAAATACTGAGTGGGTCAACTAACCGTAATCATCGTGTCATCCTCCCTCTTCGGACTCGGGAAGCCGCTTTGGTCCATACTGATAATGGAGAGGGGACGGAATTGAGGCACCCTGAACTGGCGGTACGACGTGTAATCGTCATCGAAGACCGACTCAGACGACACCGACGTACGGTGGCCCGTCTTCTCGAACAGAGAGTCCTCAGCCGAAGAGCGGGGCTCGCCATCGATGATCGAGTCGAAAGACGTCCTGTTGCCGAGACGCTCGCCACTGACGCTCTCCGGCGGCGATGCCGAGATGGACGTGAGCGGCATTCCGTAGTCCAACGCGGACTCGAGCATCTTGTCGCCCAAGCCCGGACGGCTCACACGCAGCGCCGACATGTCGCTGACCATTGAGTCAATGGACATGTCCCTGCGGTGCCGCGCCCACGAGTTACGCGATCCAGCACCATATTTCGCATACGCCATCGCCACCGAGCTAGCACTCGAGTTCGAGTCGTTGCGTCGATGGCCGCCGAAGCTGCGGTTGTACAAGCTAACGGGCGGCGCNACGGAGGTCGTGGACATGACCGAGTCTTGCTGGCGATGACCGCGCTTGAGGGGCTGCAAGATTTGGTTGGAACCAGGCTCACGGAAGTAGAAGCTGGACGCGTCGCTGTCGACGCGCGGACGGCGGGAATCTCGGTGGTGCATGAAGGAGAACGTATCGTCGACCGACATCGACATCGCGAAGGACATGTCATCGGAAGAGGGCCTGGACGGGAGTGGGTACTGGCCATAATCAAAGGGATCGTTGCGACCGGCGTTAAGTACCATACCATACGACGAGACTGAGGCGATACTGAAAACGGACTCATCCTTCCTATGGCCGCGGCGACCACTCGTTTGCTGTGGCGGATAGAACGCGGGGCGGTCGGACGGGAACTCGAAGCCACGCCTCACCTCTCCGAAGGACTCCATTCCACTGAAGCTGGCCTGCGACGACCCNCGTGAGTGCGAGCTCATCGACTCNTCCCGCAGCATTTGAATGCGGCTGCGCCTCTTCGAGCTCGTGTCCGAGTTGACGCGACGGCGTGGCGCCGAAGACGGAATGTCCATGGCCTTCGCGAAGATCGATTTGAGGAGCGAGCTGTCTTCCTCGATGATGGACGACATGGAGAGCGATCGGACATGCGCAGGAGGCGGGATGATGTCCGACAACGTGAGGGGCTTCGGCTCCTCCTTCACAGGAGAGGTTGAAGTCTTCCCGCCAAATTTGAAGTTGACATCGAGCTGCCCATCGGAAGGCTTGGACTTCGTCGACAACTTGGACCTACTTGACGCTTTCGACTTAGTCGACGACTTGGTCTTTCTCGCTGCAGGGACTTCAGAGATTTCGGCACTAGGCAAGAGCGGGAGCGGGGCGCTCGGAACGTCCATGGACGGTTGGCTGATGTGCATAGATCCTGAGACCGACTCGGGCACGGACTGCGAGATGAAAGACGATTGATCAAACGCCGGAACAGGCGGTGCATCATCTTCGACGCTGAACTCGCCAAAGCCATCGAGGTCGAACTTGGCGGGCGTGCGGAAGGCGCTCTCGAGCTGCTCGACGAAACTGCGGCGCTCTCCAGCGCCAGACTCGTTGAGCCGCTGCAGCTCACCCGTGAAATCAAACGACTTCTTCGTGTCGTCCTCGGTCTCGCTTCCATCGAGCTCGGCGAGGTGGTCGTCCTCGTTGATGAGCTGCGCACGGAACACTGGGGCATCAGGAATATCCATGTTCATGTCCATGTCCATCGCCCGTGGAATCTCAGGCGTAGGAAGCGGGATCTCAGGCGGAAGCCCGGGCGACGGCAGAAGCGGAGGACGGAAAGAAAGCGTATCCTCGAGCATCTCAGTGTCGCCGTCCGGCTGTCCAGACAAAATGACCTGGAGTTCATCCGGGATGTCCGAGTCGGGATCGTCTGAGTCGACGGCAGCCTCGTCCTCCTCCTCACCGAGGGTACCAGCGAGACCAAGGCCCTTGCGCGCTTCCGGAGAAAGGGGCACAGGCGAATGTGTGCGAGCCTGGATGCCCGTCTCCAAGGAGAGCTTGGGGCCATGAGCCTTACGGAAGACGGGAGTTGGTGATGGAGACTCCGTCTTCTCGTCCACAGACGAGAGGTCAGCCATCCTGCGTGGCTTCGAGGAGCCAAAAGTCACAGACGACGGCATGCCAGTAGTGGCAGTCGGCGGGGTCGATGTGCCCTTAAGCGGTGACAGACTCGACGCCAGCGCGTTGGAAACAGGACTCTTCGCTTTGGCAGGCCGTAACGGGCGGAATACCAGTGGGCCATCAGCAAGGGGCGCAGGACTGAGCGTGCGCTTGTGCGTGAGGCGGAACGCAGGGATACTCGGGGCTGGTGCAGTCTCCGACCGGCGTGGCGGGGAAGGCTTGGTGGGCGAGATAGGCCACGGAGCGATCTGCTGTCCGAGGCGCGCCCAGGTAGCCGGTGCCTTAGGATCCGATGCAGTCGCATGCCCACGCGATTGCGCATATGGGCGCAGAGACGTGACGGAAGCGAGGCTGGTTCGCAATCCAGCAGGAGCCTGCTTCACGGGGCTTCCCGACATCGTAACAGCTCGCTTGATCGGGCTTCCGAGCGATGCCATGGAGGGAGAACCAGATAGCAGGTCAGAAACGCGTTGGGGAAGGCGAAGGGGTGAGCCATCAGGCGTGTTAGGCGTTCCGGGTGTCGCCTCGAGGTCCAGTCTGTTGATCAGGGACGCGAGGTCGTTCGTTGCCGCATCCAAGATGGACAGCACACCTGGATAACACGAGAATAAGAGTATGTATGCGCGGTGAAAAGAATGTACACCCACCATCCACGTCGTCGCAGATCGCCTTGGGTCGTTCCCGCATGCCCACCTGTTCAGAGATCGGCCTCGCCCGCATACGCTTCTGCGGTGTCTCAAACGACGAGTCCATCCCCTCATGCTCGTCCGTCGTCGCCTCCTCGATGGTGACAATCGGTGGCGAAGACGGCATAGGGATGGACGAGGCTTGAGAAGTCCGACGCGACTCAGCAATGGCATCGGGGAAGATGTCGACAAGGGCGGCACGGCGCCTGCCCTCGGACGTATGGCGCGTCTCCGATCTTGCAGCCTGCTGGATCTGTGCCTGCCTCTGGGCGGCGGCACGCTCGCGCGCCGCGCGCTCCTTGGCAGTCTCGATGCCCTCCTCGTCCCACTTGACGGAGCCGGTGCTGGATGAGCTTGACGCGCCGCTCATTCCCGAGCTGGTCGAAAGTGGGCGTGCAGAGTTGAGGCTGGAGGCCTCCGAGCCAGAGCGGGGTCGATTATCACCAGGCGCGAGGTTCACAGACGAACTGTTAGAGAGCCTGTTGATGGCGGGGTGCTGTGGGCGGGTGCTACCAGCGCTGGACGTGGTGGAGAGCATACGCGCGGAACCAAACCGCATGGTGGACGGCAAGCCGAGCCCCAGAACGGTCTGCTTCTTCTTGTTCGCGCTGCCTTCCTCCTTGTCCTGGAATTGCGCGCAATCGGGACTGGTAAGCGCACCAGCCTCGAAGCTGCTGCCAGAAAGCCGGAGGGTCTGAGCCCTGCCCTCCTTCTTCTTGGCCTTCTTCTCCTTCTTCGCGGCCTCCTTATCCTTCTTCGTAAGTGTGTTATTGTTATGTGTGTTGTTAGTGGTAACAGATGAGGTGAGCGGAGGTGCCCAGCTCGCCAGACGTGCCATCGAGCGCATGGAACGCATCGCGCGCAGCGCAATGGAACCACTTGCAGGAGGCGCACCGGGCGGCGCGAGGAACGCGGGCGAGGCATCGTTGGATGGGATCGGGTCTGAGGTATGTCGTATGGGTTCCGCACGCAGTGTCTGCGCTTGGATGGAAGGAATCTGCGGTGCAGGGGCCGGTGCCGAATCGAAGCACGCGGGTGACGAGAGCATGATGCCCGAATCGAGCGAGTTGAACTTCGCCGCGCTAGTAGGTTCTGGCGCTGGAAAGTCCATGAGCACAAACCCAATGCATTCCGCAAGAGACAGAGAACTTACACTTCGAACGCTTTCCCTTGTCCTTCTTCTCCTTTGAGTCCTTCCTCCCGCGCCCAATGGTCCACCACTTCTGGGCCTCGTCCGTCTTGATCTTCAGCCCTTCCTTCCCCTCCTTCTCCTTCGGCGCGGCAGGCATATTCGTGCGCTCACCAAGCGTGCCCCATCCAACTCCACCCAGCCCCGCCCTGCTCTTCTTCTTCTTCACGAGCAGGATCTCGCCAAGGTCGGGATCCTGCGCCGGGTCGACGTAGATCTCGAAGCCGCCACGGCCGCTCGACGCCGCGTTGCCGCCAACGCGGCGCACGACGTCCGACATGTCCTTGTCCTTCGAGCGGCCGCCAAGCAGGCCGAGCTTCGAACGCTTTGGAACGAGGCGACGGCGGGTCGACGGTGCGGCATTCTCGTCTGTGCGTGCAGGCTTGGGTGCAAGTGGCGACGAGACGGCGGGAACGTTGACGTAGGATGAGGCGAAGGAAAGGCCAGCTTGTGTCGTGCTGGTGTCAGCGGCGGAGCCGTGAGCAGATGGCGTGGCGGAGATGAGGCGGATGGTGGGGACTGGGGCGGGGGGAGTTGCGGTTGCTGTCGCTTGGGGCGAACTCGAGCGTTGCTCGCGTGAAAACCGAGGTAGTGTTCGCGGCATTTGTGTTGATGTTGATGATGTTGATGGTGTTGTTGTTGAGGTGCAGTGAGATCGTGAGATGCGTGGATAGACAAAGCAGAGATGCGTCAAGAGTCGTTATGTACCGAAAATATGTGCAGTCGTGAAGTCGAACGGTCGTCAAGAAAAAGTGGAGAGACGAAACGAAGAGAAGAGAAATAGAGAGAAAACAGACGCGGAAAGTCGAGAGCGTCGGTCCTAGCCAGTCAGGGAGGATCGTTGTGTGTCGTTATACAGCGTCAGAGGCGCTTTTGCGCGCAGGTGAGGAGTCTACCCGTGATACGTTCGTGATGTTGAACTTGAACTTCGTCGATAGTCTTGAGGTCTTGTAATCGTTAACCTTGGCGATTCGTTAGTCGTTGAGTGCGGCCGCAGCCGAGCGGAAACCCAGAAAGGCGAGAAAGCGGAAATCTAGGAGCGAGGCGGAGCACAAGGAGACAGAGACGACGGCAGACGAGAGTTGAACATGCCCGAGTTTGGTTCTGTGGGCGCGCTGTGCCATTACAACGCGTCAATAGACCACAACAACGCGTGCTCTCAACTCCCCTCACGAGATCGCGACAAACGGCGGATCAACTCTTCCAGGGGCCGATATTCCCTAGAAGCTCTGGCCGATGTCGATAAGTCGACTGGCCTCTCTTGTCTCTGCCGTAACCGACAGACTCGCCCAATGCGCGGGGTAGACTTCTAAATCGCAAGTTTGCGTGGGAAGATGTATCTCATTGCAGGATTGGGTGATAGTGGGGAGGAGGACTTAGACCATAGAAGTAAGTGGTATTAGTGCTGTGTTCATCGGTAGGAGATAATGTAGAGGTCTGTTAGTTTGCGGTGTCAAACGCAAGTGGGAGTGCCCATCCTAGCTCTGCACTCTCGCTCAGGACTCAACGTTCTGACGGTCAGCCCGACGTTTGCCTGGCGAACACTGAATACAGCAGATTAGCATGCCATCGGCATCGCGGAGATGCGACGTGCACTGGAATGGACGTAAAATGCCGTAGGTGAATCTCGCAGAGGCCAGCATCAAGGAAAGGCGAATATTCTGGAGCTTCACATAGAAGTCCTTCGCCGAAGTTCTCCACAGATATGTGTTCCGCATGGTGTAGACCGTCCTCGGTTCGCCTCATGTGTACTGCCTGAGGTACGAGCATAATTAAACTCACACACGCACGTGTATATATGCGCGTGTGTGAACAGCGATATGCCAGACCTGTCAAATTGTGCAGTCTTCAGTGAGTAAGAAATTTTTAGAAACTGCAGGAATGTTCTCATAGGATGCGCGCCGATGTCGACAGTGGCTCGGGGTTCAACTGCAAGGAGTTGTCGATTCGAAGGGGTAGAGCACCAGATGTGAGACATCAAGAGCACTCGCGGAAAGTGTGCTCACAGCGGCGAGAACCTATGCAGTGCTAGTGGTACCCTTCAACCAACGAACAGGCGTCTTGTTATGTGGGTCCATTCAAAAATATTTGACCAGCCTTTTGTCCTTTCTACAAAGTTGGATTCAGTGCTGCTTCGCCCCCGAAATCCAGCAAACCAACCCAAGTACAGCTTTATGCTATCACTTGGAAGTTTAATCATGATTCAAACGTGCCTCGAGCGTCGAATTTGTGCAGTCCCCGAGGGCGGACGACAAAGGGGGGGAGGGATCAAGGTCTCCGCGATGCGTCGCGCGACTGTCACGTTTTGTTGCGCCCTCCTCCGATAGCTTTTCCTTTCGCGAGATTATTCGTCCCCTCTTTCAATCTCCCTCCTTATTGAATGTGTCGATAACACACAACCAAGGGAAAGGGGAAAGCGTGATGAAAGCTGAGTGGTTCCTTTGCGCTAATCCTCCTACATCGAATACTAGTACACGGCTCGCAAGCAACTCCCGGCTCTCAGGCCTCCTCTCCTTTCTCCGCATTCACCAAGAAGAAGTTCGCACCGACCAACTTCAGCCCATACTGCTCCCCAAACTTGACCGCGTCCCAGCTTCGCCTCTCCTCCAGTGCGGCACCATACTCCAGCGCACCCTTCGGAATCTCAAACGGTTCCCCTGCCGGCTCCTCGAAAAGCAAGAATGCTGCCCAAGCCTCGTCAGCGTACACCCCCGGCAGTCAGCTACGGACGTACTATATCGATGCTGGCCGGACGTCGGTCGTGGGCCTGGCGGGCGATACGGTGTTGTAGCCGCCTTGGAGTGTAGCGCCGCCTGACTAGCTACACGAGATCCTCCTGGTAGGGGCGGCTTCAACCCCGTAACCTGCGCGTAACGTTATCATCAGTCTACAGCATAACACCAACACATCACACTCACCACCCAGTGCCGGAACGACCTGTATATAGGCTCAGAGCGCGTCGGTGCGTCGGGGTCGAGCATTACGAGTGTATACGACGCCTCCTTGTTGCTGGTGCCCGTGCTGTCGGCCTGCTCAGTCGGGATGGTCATCGGGATGAGCGAGATGGCCGGCTCGTCGGATGTCTCTATGGGCGTGAGCACATTCCCGAGCAAGACCTCCGTGCCTGAAGGGTAGACGACGGAGAAGAACAGCGATGGGGTGAATGATGGCGGGAGGACGTCGGGGATGAGCGCGACGCGGGTGAGCGCACTGCTCACGGCGGTGAGGGGGTCGCCGATTGCAGACATGATGGACGAGGGGATAGAACGAGGACGGTCATGGTCGATGTCGATGTCGATGATATCAGCTCTTGGAAGCATGTACGGCGGCAAGCCGGCCCGGCCGCGGAGCTGGACATATTAGAGTCTAGCTTGATGTTCATTCTTCTTGTTTCTTCCCGTGAATGTGGGAAACCACTGGCTTGGATCTACGTACCTGGTCGTTTCTGCATGATTTCACTGGGCTTGATGTGTGCACCAGTAAGTTGCTGTGCTCAGACAGAGCTCAGTTTGCTTCCAAGCTGAACTTATGGATTCAGAGGATCGGTAAATTTGTCATCGTTCCTCCAGAAGTCAGCGTCACTATGCAATACATCCTGAGATCTCTTGAGATGTTGAGAGGGCAAAAGAGTACTAGTTACAAGTACTGTAGTCAAAAAAATGGATGAAGGTATTACTTGGATGGCCAACGTGGGGATCGAACCCAAGACCTTCGTGTTATTAGCACGACGCTCTAACCAGCTGAGCTAGTCGGCCATGCTATGATCGCAATATAGCATTTTAAGTATGCCATGACTGCATCCTCCTTATTTTTCTTCGCACTTCGAGACAGGTTCACTGCGTCGATGACCTAAATTCAAATTACTGTGAGATGGCACTATCGCGCTCTGAATCCGAAGGCCACTGGACTTTCATCTGGGTATTTGTTTTCTTTCTGCTCCGAAGACTCGGATGCCTTCACCTCGAAGGTCAAGGTCTGCTTCCGAAAGTGGCTCGTACAGTACTTATCTTATACATCGTGACAGTGAATTTCTGTCATCCTCGCTGGACTTCCGGGCATCGCGCACTGCTCAAGGTGCGCCTATTCTTATACAGTAATACCTTAACATGACTGATATCCGCGGGTGCAACAGATACGTATACACGAGCTGGACTCCGTCCTGCGTGTCACTTGCGGCCTTGTCCTTTTTCCTGGGATAGGCGAGCACTAGCTGGAACATCACGACCATCTGATACTGGCCTACGCCAGCGTCCACAGGACCTTCGAGTAGCCTCGAGTCTGCGACAGCGGCAGATGAATATTCAATTGAACCAGAATATCCAAAGATTATCTGCGACAGTACGACTGGTCACGGGATCTGCTAGGGCCTGCACGTGCTCCCGGCGCGTCGCGTTTGGGACCTACGGTTGGTCTCAAACTCTCACTAGGTTTCGTTTACTTGACCAAACAGACCGATACCAACCTGGCGTATATAAGGTCCTCTGAATCCTTCATTTTCTCCATCGTCTCTTGTCCTCCATCCACCACCACCAGCTCAGCATCTCTCACCCGTTCAACATCAGCCCCCACGCCAACGTCGACTGCATAGTCATGCCTTACGACCTGTCCGACTGCCCGCCGGCCCGCTCACCCTGTCTTCCCTTCCGACGTCGGCATCTCCAACATTGACTATGATTGTTTCTAGGGTGCGCCGCGCCACTATGAGTATGAGCGTTACTGTCCATCTTCTCGCGTCGTGGGCGCCGTGGGCTCGACATCAGTACGTACCATTTCTCCCATATCACGGCCTCTCTGACGACCCGCCACTCCAGCTGAGTTCAAGGTGTTTCCTGTGGTCGCGGGTAGATGTCCAGTATGTAAGACCATTAGTCTACTTCCTACGTATGATTTCTCCTGTATTTCTTCGGAGGTCACAGTGGCGGACCCTAGAGGCCGGGGAGTTATGACGGGCTAGGGGCAACCGACCCCCGTCGCCTGAGCACGCAAGAGGCAAAAAGCCCAGCACGAGATGCGACAGGTGCCAGGTTTATAACCGGTTGTCTTGCCTTCAATGGCCGGGGGTTCTTCGTCGGGACCGGACGGCAGTGGCGCCTTCGATACCCTGCTTTTAGTATATTTTTGGCTTCGGTGTAGTGTAGTTGGGAGGAGGTGGGGCGGCGGATGGGAATAAGTAGATACACGTCGCTGGTTCTTGCGATACGAATAACATATGGTTTCGGTCTGGTTTCCTTTCGTTCTTACTCCATCGTGTGTGCGCCTCTGGAACCGCCAGCGTCCATTATTAAAAAATTTGTTCCGAGCTTCATGTCCATCGGTGCCCAAAATTCGAGTTCGAGTGCGATGCTCATTGACACAATCAGAGATCAAGCAATGCTGAATTTGCAGACCATAGATGACGATGACTGGCAGATACAAGTACATGGATACAAGCAGGTGGATACGGGCACCTGGTACGGATACGAATACGGATACAGATACTAGTAAATAATGATAAATGCGTGCGTGTCAGGATACTTGGGAAACTGTGAATGAAAAACTCAGACTGAATGCGAGCATGCTAGATCGCCTCGATCACGAACACCCCCTCCTCAACCGCCTCCCCACCCTCCAAATCCACGTTCCAACCGCACACGCTCTCTCTCCTCTCTCCCCCGTCCAACAACGACACTATCTCCTCGAGCTGCTGCGACCGCCGCTTCTCCTGCACCGAATCCATGTGCTCCCGTTTCCGCATAGTAGACTCGTCGATGTTGACGTGTCCGGAACTGCGGCGGTCGGAAAACACGGAGGCCAGGACAGAAGGGTTCTTCGCGCCCCCTACTTGGAACTGCGCCCGTGCGAGTGCACGGAGAAACTCGCGGTCTCTGAGCTCCTCCGCATCCTTAATAGACTCGGTGGAGTAGGACACGCATGCGCGAGTGGGAGTGCTGGTTCCAGAGGAGGTCGAAGACGAGCGGGAGAGCGAGAGGGGGGAGGGAGGAGACGAGGGAGGCGGGCATGAGTAGATAGATGAAGAGAGGGATGGCGGGAATGATGCGGATACTGATGATGGTGATGGTGAAGATGTTGCCGATGGTGGGTAGGAAGGAGAGGAGATCTGACTGGGTTGCGCGAGCGCACCGTTCGCCTGATAGACTGCCCTCCGCCTCTCCGCCGCCGGCCGCGCCTTCACGCGTACATCGCGCGCTTGCGCGGGCGAGATTAATACCGCAAACACTGGAGCTGAATCCCATGTCGTAGATTGAACCTTGGGTGAAGGGCTGCTAAAGGGAATGCTGGTGCTGGAGTCGCTGTCCTGAATCGGCACGTCCGTGGTGTCTTCGTAAAGAGAAAAGTCGAACACGTCCGGATAGGGCACCTCAGAGTTGGCGTCCTCCGCAAACCAACTTTCGCCGTTCCGCGCGAATGGATCCGCAGCCTCGACTACTCGGGCGCTGTGGTCGGGAAGACCACCCGAGACCTTGCTGACAGTAGGGCTGAGCAGAGTCCCGTATATGGCGCGGAATGGCTCCTTGATAAACCTCTCGCCGCGACCGCCCTCCTCGAGGTCACCTTCCTCGTCCTCCTCGTCAATGTCGTACAGTGAAAAGGCACCTGGCATGACAGAACCTGACGAGCATGGTGTGGACGGAGGAGAGGACGGGGCAGATGATGTCGGGGAGGATGGGGTGGGTGAAAGGCCGGGAGTCGGCGGGGACCTGATCTGTCTGGGGCTGACTGGCGGAGACGCTGAACGATGCATTGGCAAAGCTACGTTTCTTCAGCGCGAATCCATGCCGTCCTCAGGAAGCCCAAGGCTCACCTAGAGATATGTCCAGGACCTTATCCGACGACGGGGATGGTGAATCGGGAGTCAGCGGAGACACGGACAACAGCCGCGCCGCGAGAGCAGCCTTCTTGACCAGCTGTTCCATCCGGGCTCTTGTCTTCGTGTTGCGGGCACGGGCGTGCCTAGGCAGACTCGAGTACTTGACAGCCTCCACGACCACCGGAGCAGGCGCAACGGTGGGGAGGGCAGCTTCAATGTCGACGGTGGACTCGACGGTGGAGGTAGGCTTGGTGGTAAGGAGGGTGGTGGCGAGGAGCCAGAGGTTGAGAATGAAAGTGAAGATGAATGAGAGTACGGCGAACATGGTTGTATAGTGGAGTGGACGACTGTGCTGATGATGGTAAGAGCAAAGATAGGCGTGAGGGAAAGGCTGGCGAGGCTTGGCTTATAAGGCTGGCAACATTGCCAGCCGCCCTCGGTGGTATCCGATCGGGGCCGCCCGATCCGTATTGGAATGCATGAGTCTCAGCCCGAGGATAGGCAATAAATCTGAGGAAAAAGATGGACATAAGTCAGCGCAGTGAGATACCATTGAGTGATATCGTCAGAGTCAAACTACCGACACAGCCCAACTGTCTTCATCTTACCCATGTCATATTCAGAGATCGGCCTATTTGTCTCCGAGGGATTGCTTGAAGTCCCGTTGTCCGCACTTCGTCCCCGGAGCCTAAGACAATGCGAGAGATATCTTCTTCAGAACCTAAAGTTGAAAGGAAATAAATCGTCATTGTGACATAGACTCGGAGCAAGTGCTGACAGGGATGCAGGACAATGTCTGACGTAGCGCAAAAATCTTGCAAAATCAGAAGAAAGAACTGATTCTTATTTTCCTATAGAATAAGCAGTTAGTTAATTGGTGAACAACTAAGGCAAAGGGAAGGGAGGTAGACGCAAGAGACGCACCGTGGTGTCAATGTCTGAGGTGAAAACACCGTACGGTCAACTTGAACACATTTCGGAGGCGGAGCATTGGCGCGGCAATAGCCGAGTCTCCCAATATTCCGCGCGCCGACTGTCGTGCTGCTTACCCCGTAATGACCAAGTCAGCCTGCTGAACTGTGCAGGACGTCGCACCTTCCTGACGATAGCATACATATGTAGTAGTGGTACCTCGAATTGTGCCAAGCACCATAAAGCTACGTAGTACACTAAAACACACTGCAGGTCTTGGATTGGTCAATGTATTCGAAAATATCGACGTACGCGTACAGTATCGTCGCACAGCGTAGTGAAAGCAAGCAATCGATACGACACAGTATAAGAGTGAAAAAGAACAACGAAAAGGCCATACAGAAGACCGGAAACAAAACAGATGATGATAGAGATACACAGCGAAACCCGCGCCCCCGATGTCCTTTCCCTAGAATGAAGCATAACTATCCCACATCCCACACCAACCTTCATATTAATACAGCATTGAGGACTACGGGCTCGCCACCAGCCCCTGCATATTATCTCCTGGGCTCCCTTGCTTGCCAAACGGCTGCGAATAGCCGCCTTGCATCGATTCAGCCGACGCCTCACCCATCATCTCGGACGACAAGGACGACCCAAACAGGGTCGTCATGTCCATCGTGCCCTCGTTGAAAAGCGCCATGATATCCTCCGGGGACATCGCGAGCCCGCCCGCGTCCGTCACGCCGCCAATTCCTGAAGCCACGCCGGGAGGAATGAATCCTTGTACGGGAGAATTCGCAGCAGGCCCGTCAAGTGTGAACTGACCTGGGGACGGTGCGCCAATACCACCAGGATGCTGTGACTGCTTGCCTATGCCGCCTGAAAAGTGGTTTGCGATGCCGTTCGCACCGGACACGCTGGACATGTCGACGAACATGTCGGCCGATGGCGAGAACATTTCGGGGCTATCCTGGGATGGCGATTCGTGGCTGCCTGACGAGCGCGGTGCGGACGGATTCTTTTTGCGCACAGGACGGATCCACGGCGGGAGCGGCTTGTTGTGCACGAACTCCTGCGGAAGCGAAGGGTTTTCGAGCGGAATTTGGGTAACTGCCAAATCGGGAGATCAGTGCGTGATACAGGAGGCGTGGTGTTTCGAGGGGCGTACTCCTGCAAAACTCCTCCATGAGATCACCGGACCGCAGCCCGCAGACGTAACGCCCGCTGAATCGCCTCAAGAGGCCGACACAGGAACGAAGGCCGTCTAACGCTGGAGTGATGAGAGGCCGGAGCGGTTCCGACTGGCAGTTGAGGAGGAATGCCACTAGGGTTCTTCCGGCCTGTGTGAGTTGGTGGATGACGTGCACCCCATCTGTGAAACAAACATGGGCTTCTATAGGCGAAGCGACCAATGAACGACTTACAGTAGGTCATGAGCCCCTTTGTTGCAATGTGCATGTGAGCAGTCACAATTTGCAGCGCGCTTGAGTGCGCGATGCGCATCGCTTCGCACTCTACCTCGGTCTGCTCCTGGTCACCTACGGCGGCGCGCTCCGCAACGAATTCCGAGAAGCGATGACGCATGATGAGCATCCGCACAAAATGTTGCAGGCAATGCAGGCGCTCCGCGTGCGTTACGCGGATCACATCTTCGCTAGCCATCGTTTCGCGCGTATGTGCCCAGTGCGCCGGGACCGAAGCGCAGACGTCGTCAAGTAGCAACTCTTCGTCCCGGAGTCCCTTGTGCCTGCGGAAGCCTGAGAGAACGCTCGTTGCGCGGCTCAAAAACGGTGATCCGTCGCCAAAGTCTCTCGGCGGGGGCGTATCGAGGACAGACTCCAGCACGACGAACATACGCAGGACGCACACGAATGCACCCATGCGGCTTGGCGTCTCGTGCGGTTGCGGACCGATCGTGTCGCGTGTGATGAATTCGTCGTCGATGGCGCTGATCTCGCCGACATCGCAGTCCCGGAGGCGGACCATCGGGGGACGGCCAAAGTGTGCGCTCGCCTGCTTGTCCCACATGTAGACGCACCAGAACGTGCGTTTGCGGATCTCCTCCTCGATCGGGTCGAAGATGTCATACGCATCCGCAGAACGATGCAAACCCGCGTCGACGGAGAGAGTGATGGACTCGGAGATGAGCGCGACGGCCTTCGAGAGCTTCCCCCACCCGACAGCATACACGCCCGCGACGAGAACGGCCTGCACGGTATAAACCGTCGGGCGGTCGGCGCCGGGGAGAGTACGGAGGCGGCCGAACAGCTCGAACCATTGTGTGCCAGAAGAGATGCCGTCGCTGGGGTCGGCACGTACGCGCGGGTCATCAATGTGCCGAGATGCCAGACAACAGACGGCGACGATGAAGGCCGCAAAGCCAGGTTCACCCCACTTCTGTGGATTACCGTAGTCCTGGATGATGTTGGCCGAAGCCGTTAGAGGATGGCACGAGAGCTACAGAGGGGACTTACGTTGAGGAATGTAGGGATATGGAGGAAGGGCATTAGGTAATATGATGTAGACAAATAGCATTGCACCAAGCTGTAGGAGATGCACAGTGAGGTCATGCTATCCCGAGAATTGTTTCGAAAAATCGCACCTGTCCATGAGATCAGGCGCAATGAAAGAAGTGATGAGTTTCCATATTTTCTCGGGCTGGATGTCTGTCCGCTTCGGTATCCGGTCCGGGAAATAATTGGCACTCGCTGCCGTCGGACTACGAGCGTTATCCTGCGGTGGAGTTGGCTCTCGTTCGCTCTTGAGCGCAGGCACGGTCGGTTTGTGTCTCTCGACGAGAAGATCGAGAATCGGTAATCCAGATGTCTCACCCTGCCACCGTGTGTATCCCTCATCGTCGAGATAGAGGTAAGACGAAGAAAGAGACATTCGAGCGGTCTCGTCGGCGAGTTGGTCTGCGGTCATCGAATCTGTGCTCATGGCGGCCTGTAAGGCAAAGGGAGCGGTACCAAGGTTGGGGCTGGACTGCCGTGATCGAGGTCCAGGGGCGAAGTGAGTCGAGGGGTTCATCAAAGGGAAGTGATTGAGGGAAGGCGGGGGTGCAGTGGAGGGATACACGTGGGTTGAAGCGCTGAATGACGCTTGGGGATTTTGCGGGTCGAGTTGGGTCGGCGGCATGTTCGCAAACGCAGCTGCGCCGCCTGCGGCAAAAACTGCAGGAGGTATGGCCTGAATGAGACTCTCCAATTGGTGCATCCTATCCTCCAGTGTCGCAGTGCGTCTGCGGACCCTCAGGATCAGAGAACAGTACATTATAGAGCATGACTTACTTCGATTTGTGTGGGTGACTTCTCTTCCCTGGCTCCTCGAACGTGCACGCTGAACTGGCTCCCAGACAAGCCTGACACGGGTGGCCTTCATCACACTTAATCCTTCGTCGTCTAAGAGACAGTATGAGTACTTTAGAGCAGTAGAAAGACGGAGCTGCTCACCTGCAACGATCGCACGCTCTGGGGTCGTGAAATTACATCAGTGTAAGGATTTCGGAGTTCCTACTAAGGATACTCACCTGCTGAGCTTGAAGCGCCTCTCCTTGAGGATGGAGGCCGCTGATTTTTCCGCGGCCTGGTCGTCGCTGGATGCGGGCGGCATGATAAGGTGTAAGGAGACGAAGGCCAAAAGGCGGGGAAGTCGAGCAGAAGGTCGTCTGTCGGAATCCCCCGCTGCGTCTTAGTCACTTGTCCTGCGTGTGACTCTTCCCTTCTCAGTCACTCTCTGCTAAATCTCTTTTCCGGCCACAATTGCGCAGTAACTACCATTTCAACCTCGCTTCACCAAAAAACATATCTCTCTCTCAATGAACTGTACATGTTTGGACGTGTTCATTGCTTTTCGGCAGAAATTTGCCATTTTGTCTCGATTTCTGCTCGAAAATTCCACCGTTTCAAACTCAGTTCAGTGTTGAGACCGGAGTCGCTCTTCGCTACTTCTACGCTGACATTCAAGCTCTCGGGAAGAGAGCTAACGTCGTATGTTATTCGTTCAATATACTGACAAGTGGCTAACACCATATACACTGTCAGGCTATCGTGATTATTGCCTATTTTTACAAATGGCTCAGTCAGCACAGCCTCCTGCGCGCTTCAGTCGACCGAGGCGTCTTGCAGAGTCATGAACTTCTCTACCTTCCTCTATCACCCAGCCGCCAGCACTCGGGACTCGGGTCGTACATCTGTGCAAATGTCAGAGGCGCGACTGCGTCAGACTTGGCAGTGGGCAGATCTTGCATCTCACAGCTCCGGCTAACCCATTCCGTCGACAATCCGTTTCCACAGCACCGAAGCTGTGCATCCGCTAGCTACCACCACTACCACCTTTACTTCGCCTCCGGTTTCTCGTCTCTGCGAGCCCATAGCCTCGTATTTTTTCATCTGAACATTTATGTCATGGTGCATTGATGCAGTGGCGCTTTCGCGGGCAACTCGATGCTTACTTATCGAAGACCTGACGGACTTCAACACCTCTGCACCGCACGAGGTAAGGCCTAACTTGCGGGTGCCTGCTGTCGGCCTTAACGAAGGTTTACGGAAAGGTTCCAGGGCAGCTCCGTCCTAGCACAGGCTTCTCCGGAAGAGCAGGTTGCGGGTGGCGGTCCGAGTGTCGCCTCGTAGCATGCAGCTGTTGGGATAGTGAACAATTGATATCCTCCCGGACGCGAGATCTCTGATGGAGCGTACTATCGCTCATCTAGTCCCTGGATCTGCATCCGTGCGTGCATCCTGTACCCGTTTAATCGCACTTCTTCGTTCATTTTTTGCAGTCCGGCCCATGCTGTGTCGATTCGTAGTCCTGACCACTCTGAGGATGACGGTCCGACACAGATCTGCAAAACAAAGCCGACTCTGCGTCATTGGTAATCTGCAAGGCTGCCACAACATGCATGCAGTAGCGCAAATCGCCGTTGACTCTGCCCAGCTTTGTCAATTTTTGCGGGGGGGACGTGCGGAGCAGGGAAGGTGTTGTTGAGACTGACTTGATGCACACTCGAGCAGCGCATCTGCCCTTACCACCCCGAGGCTGGATCAGTTCCCGAAAAAACTTCCCCAAGCCGGTACGCGATCACAATGGTACACCTCGAAACGCCAGTCCTCCGCAACGATACCCGGCTATCTACTACCCGTTCGGGCCCTTCACCTACATACGTCGGACATGCCTCCTGCTATAAAACGGCCGTGCCTTGTACCATACCACCAACACCTCCACTCCCACCTTCACTACAACAGGTCCTGGTTCGGGCTCATCATACACTCGACTCCACTATCTCAATCTCGCATCGCTCTTCACAACAGCATTGTCTCAGCATCCTAGCATCGTCTTCACATATTCTCTTCTGCATAGTACGTTCACCATCACCTCTCTCACAACGCATTTACTCACCGTCCTGTAGGACATCATGCCTTCCATCAAGCCATCCGTGTGCATCGTCGGTGGTGGAGTCTCCGGACTCTACGCGGCTCTTCTGCTGCAACAGCAAGACTACAACGTCCACATCCTCGAAGCCAGCAACCGCATCGGAGGACGCATCCACACACATCGCTTCACCCACGAGAAAAACCAGTACTTCGAGGCTGGCGCGATGCGCATCCCCCGTTCCGACTTCCACGCACCCGTCTTCGACCTCATCGACCACCTTAACGACCTCCCATGTGCTGCTTTATCCGAGGACAAGCGCATCCAGCTCATGCCCTACCGCCTCAACAGCCCCGGCAACAAGCTGTTCATCAACAGCACACAAGGCGACGGTTGCTCAGTCTGGGACACACTGCCGTCTGCGGTCGGCTGGACCGTCCCCCCAGAGTACGAGCGCAGGGCCCGCGATCTCATGCTCAGCGCGATCGGGCCGCTTGTGGATGCCCTACATGCCGACTTCGACAAGGGGTTTGAGCAGCTGCTCACGCTCGATGAGTACCCCTTCCGACAGTACCTCCAGTCCATTGCCGGTTGGCCTACAGCTGTAGTGGACTTCATGGAGACCATCACCTCGCAGTCGAACCAGTTCATGCTCAGCACTGTCGAGATGGTTATGCAGTTCATGGACTTCAACACAAAAGAGTGGGTGACGATCGCTGATGGGATGGATCGTCTCCCGCTTGCGATGGCGCACACCGTCGGGCTCGAACACATCACATTCGGTGCGCGGGTTACCGGCGTCTTCCCGACGGACTCCGGGCGTCTCACCGTGCGCGCGTCCGCGTATCACGGCGAGGCTCAAGGAGACGTTCGACAAGGTGCTCTTCGCCATCCCCCCCGCTGCACTCAAAATGATCGTCGATCGCCCGCGCTGGAGCCCGAGCAAAGAGTGCGCGATCCGCGCGATGCACTTCGAGCCTCTCTACAAGATGGGCCTGCGGTTCAAGACACGCTTCTGGGAGCGCCTGCCGGTGCCCTCGTGCGGTGGACAGTCCACGACGGATCTGCCCATCCGCTGGGTCGTGTACCCTTCGTACGGGATCGGCGAAGATGGCCCCGGGGTGCTGCTGCTGTACGCGTGGATGACAGATGCCACAACGTGGCTTCCGCTTTCCGAGGCTGAGCGACGCACGCTAGCACTGCAGTGCCTCGCGCGGCTGTATGATGACCAGGTCGACGTTTTCGGGCAACTCATCGAGACCTTCGATGTCGCATGGTGCGCAACGGCTGCTACGGGCGACGCCATGTTCCTGCCGGGCCAGTTCAGGCCACACTTCGAAGCCGCGCGTGCCCCGAGGGGAACATCTACTTTGCGGGGGAGCACCTGTCACGCCACCACACCTGGATCTCGGGCGCGATNGAGTCTGCCTTACAGAGTGTGCGGGATATCGTCGGGTCTCAGGACATCCCCGCCCTCGGCACCAAAATGGAAGTCATCCAGGCTGAGGAGACGGTGGTGTTTGTCCGGATGGACCCGCCCGTGACGGACTCGAACGAGGCGCTTGTTACAGACGTCACGGACGCACCTGTGCTCGCTTACTCCGCGCTGGATTCGGACCTCGAAAAATACCTTCCCCAATTCCACGCGGACGCTCGCACGCCTCGCGACTTTGACAACATCAAGAACTACCAGTGGGATTGGGATATGTTGCAGTCGGAGCCTCAGGGCGTCGACATCCTCGCTTGATACTTCATCTTCACAATCCTTTACAGTTTTGTTGGCTTCTTATTTATATATCTATCACCGTTTAGCTCGGGCGGCCGCATTGCTATTCCTGTCGCACCATGCTAACATTAGTTCATCATATGTTGTACCAGTAGAGGCTGTAAAATAATACAGTAGATATCTGTCCATCTCGTAAAGTCCAACGAAGTCTAAGGTCATAAAAAGTCTGAGTGCATAATAATCTGCAATGGAACTGAAGCTTGAATAACAATAGTCTCGTGTCAGGTGACCATGCTAGACGTAGACTTCACACCATAAACCCAAATGAACAATCCAAAACGCGAAGAATGATAGGTATGTCCATGGGTGGTATTTCGGGGCAGCTGAGGCAGGTACCGAGCCGGAAGGCAGTGACATGCTGATCTCAGAAGCTTGTGGGACACCTAAAGAGTCGGTGCTAGCGGGCGTCGGTGCTCCCGTAGCTGCACTATCAGACGTTGCTGTACGGGATAGTGGATCAGGGACACGAACGGAACACGTCGATTGAATGAACGGCACCTGGCAGGCCAGTTTTCGCGGAGCTTGCTGCAGCGACGATACTCTGTAGGCGTGCTCCCGCGTCATCGGGTACAGCTGACAGGAACCCCATCCGCGGGGGGTCCGAGGAGGGATAAGTTAGATTTCCATAATACAGTGAAACGAGGACCCTGTCAAGTTGTTGACCGCACTCTGTTAGCCATGCAGCCAATGCACAAATACGGACGTGCCATCTGAAACTCACGATTTCAGAAACGGATCTCCGAGGTTCCAGCTGTACAAGAAAGTATCTCCAGGAGGATCGGCAATCGCCAAACTAGGTGAGCAGCGTGCACTTGAGTTGCCGGTAGTCGGGGCCCCAAAGTCGCGTGGGTCGACAGCAAAGAGTGTTCCGTTGATCTGAAATGCTAAGCTGTGAGGCCGCGAGCAATCGTAGGTGGTCCCTCCGAGCATGCCAAGGATTGTGTTGACTACGTCACGGGGACCGCGGATAAGCGAATTGCCCTACAACGATGAAGACAATAATGAAAAACAGTAAAGAATGAATATTCAAGATAGGTACCGTGTCGACTAAGGCACTCAGAGTCACATTAGGGGATGACAAATTCGATCGGGGGAGCTTCTGTCCGTCAAAGTACACGTCGTCGATAGGTACTTCCCAAGTCAGAGGGTAGACCTAGATCGACGAGGGGCAGATCAGACACTCTGCACCGCAAGACGCGAGTCAAGAACATACCTCGTCGGGCGCAGCCACCGGTGCTGCCAGGCCCCCTTCCGCGGCCGAGTAACGACGCACCGGTGCCCATGTCAACTTGCTCTGATCAACGCTTCTCGGGAATGCCCCGATGGACAGCATGCCCATATTCCCGCCAATGTCCACGATGTCACGCTGCAACGTGATCGCAACAAGCGGGGCCGCGAGGGTGCCAGAGGCTATGAGACGCGGGATAAGAGGTCCGTTCGTCGAAAACGTGGCTATCGCATCCTCAACCGTCGGTGCATCAGCGGTGACAGGCGTGCGAACGGTGAGGTTATCTGCGGAGGACCGGATAAAGGACAAGTTTGGAAAGACACGGATAGGATAGTTGTCCACCGACGAGGCTGATAGAGCGCGTGGGAGTGGAAGGGCTTGTTTTGTCTGTGGAAAGCTCGTCTGGAACAGTCGGTTCCAGATGACACTGCGGAGAGAAGAGATGTTAAGACGGATTCTCGGACAAGGAGCAGGTAGCACGAGGTTGGTGCCTGAGGCAAAGGGCGATTGAACGCCCGGAATCATTCGTACCACTGACATGCGTCACGCGGAACCAACCGCGCACGCGGGGTCAAAATACGTAGCCATGTACCTCCAGCATACGTACCTAGTCAGAGGGAACCCGAGCCCTAAAATCCCTCCCGACCCCACCATCGGTATGTTTGTGTTAGTCTTATTGACCGCTGCGAAATATTGATTCGGAACAGTAAGCTGCGCGAGGCCGGCCGTGTCCTGACCGATAGGTCCATCCGCAAATGTGCCGGTCTGAGAATCGCCGTATTGGAGGTTGATTTCGATTCCGGCAGGCCGAAACGATCCATGCTGATACAGGGGGGTCTGGGGGGTGGCACAATTCACGACGCAGGAGTCCGCAAGGACCCATAGGTCTGCAGAGCCCGTGTCTGCGGAACACATAAATGAAACACTTCCGTGCGAGGAAAATGGATTTCAAATACCTAGTACAAGGGGGAAATCGGTATTGCCTAGTTGAACTTGAACATTATAGGTCCTGTGTACGGGGAGACGTTCGCGAACAGATCCTCAGTGTCAACACCACGTCAGTTTGGCTTGTCACTCACGAATCCAAGACGTCACCCAACCCTTCCACCCCTTCCGTCGGCTGCGCTGCCCTCTGCAGTGGAAGGTGAATCCGGTCACGATTTTGCCTCCATCGCTTGCCCGGTGTGATGTCAAGAGCGGAACCGGATGAAGCAGACAGCACAAGACTGCAGACGAAAAGTCCGAGGAACGTCAGCATGCCAGCGCAGCTGCCCCTACCGCGTCCGCGGTTGAAATAGAGGTTCGCCACAGGATCCGTGAGGAAACTGTTTCGCAGAATTGAAAAGGCGTGAGACAGACATGAGACAGGTGGTCAAGCGGTATGAGTTAGCCGCGGGCGCTGAGAACAGATAATCGTCGGGATCAGACTGCCCGGGAAAGCTCCTCTGAGCGAATGATAGCAACGCCTGAGATAAGTGGTACCAGTCATCAAGCGGTTCGGCTTGCCAGAAGGTCCAGGCGGGGAGTCTCGGGCGTGAGAGACATATGGGATTATCTGGCTTCCAAAATGAATTGCAACGTGAAGCGCCCGCTGTTATCGCCTAACCAGAGACTCGCTCGCCAGGAAGCTGCAGCAAGTCTCGGGCGCATCGGAGTAGTACTCGGAGATCTGGACAAAAGGTTCCCAGGTGATAGTTGGCGACGCGTCCGAGTCGCGGACGCGCAGGGCACCTCAGATGCACGTCAGTGATCTTCCCACGCGTGCGTGGAACTTGGGTCCAGCGCCCAGGCCCACGACACTAGTGCTGCGTATACGAAAAATGCCTGGCTTGTACTCATGTGTTCTTCGGTGCGCTGTTGTTGTTTCTGTTATGACAGCTGCTCGAGAGCCCAATTTTGCAATGCCAGCGCACGCCGGTCAGGGCGCGATATCATGATGTCGAAAATCTGCAAGTCAAGGGTCGATCCTATATTTACATGCACTTATTCGTAAGATTGATGATTAAATAGAAGGGGAGCACTGCGGAAGGACAGCGGCGCGATCCTGGCGGCATATGATATTAGTAGTTTACGGCTTGTTTGAGCAGTATCCATATCTCCTGATGTCATATGGGCACAACAATTGCACCCCTCCCTTTCTTATCCCTCCAACCTCCTACCGCAGCTGCATTTACCATAGTCGTCCCGTCGGATCTCCAATTTCTGCTCCACTGCAGCCAGACCTCCACAAGGTACTCAGCCTCTCCGCGACCGCCCAAAATGCCAAACGTAAAATCCCTCTCCATCTACTCGTAGTAACGGCGCACACATCTTCATACGCCTTCTGTTCTCTTGTCCACCGGACGTGCTGGATACCCCGACCGCCGTGAATATGTCCGAAGACATGCAGACGGGGGCGCACACGCCAGATGGCGGCGAGCAGGGCTAGACAGCCGGTGAGATCGATGTCGAGGTGCGCAAATGGGGGGCCATGGGTGACCAGGATGTCCGTCAGCAGGGGAACCTCCGTCCAAGTGTCACCGGGCCGTGCAGCGGGTACTTAAACACCCAGGAGCCGTGCTTGGGCGTGCGAGGACTGCCGTAAACGAAGAACGCACGCCCGCGTATAGTAAGCATGATGGCGTTGTCTTCGAGGTACACCAGCGTTGGGTGCGCGCGCAGGATGAGCTCGCGCTGTACAGTACAGGGTCTGCGAGCGCAGTGTCATGGTTGCCGGCGATGAAGACCTTGTGAGTATGCGGCTGAAGACTCAGCCAGGAGAGTGCATCGTCGAGTTCGGCAGCGGTGCCCGAGTGCGTGAGATCGCCAGCGCAAATGAAGAGGTCTCCCTCAGGGAGGACAGGTTGTGTGGCGTGCGTGCTGTGTGTATCAGAGATGCAGACAATGTTCAGGCTTGCAGCCTCTTTCTGAGAGTTGTCGGGAGTTGATATATCTGCGAGTGAATAGAGGGTCTGTGCGACAAAAAGTAGCGGTGAGGAGAGAAAGCGCTCCCAAGCGGTCGGGGGACGGTGGTTTAAGAGGACGTCGAGGCTGCTCATCCCAAAAGTAGTCGATAAGGGCTGGCAGTAACAGAGAGACACTCTAGCTACTTACCACTAGACGGGGGGTCCTGCAAGGACGGGCAGAGGAAATGGCACTGGGAGAACCTGTGCAAACCAGAGTCGGAGCCGCCTAATTGGGTACCGGCAATCACCGAAGCTGGATCTAGCAGCTGGCTAGTTTAATTTCTCGAACTCACCTCTTCCTGTACGCTCTCCTCGTTTTCATAAAATTATCAACACATTGTCTTTTTTGTGTTCCTGCTGATATCCACATTCGTTTCCTGCAGCCACCTACACCGTGTACACCTACCTGTATAGGTATACCATCTGCAGCCTTCTACCGTATGTACGTATTCTTTATGCACTATCGGACAAACTCGCTCTGCCGCGAGATCGATGTCTATCGCAGATTTGCCTGACTCCGCCGACTCCGATTCCCTGCGTGCTGCGGTCGTCTCAACGCTCACACAACTCATATGTGACACCTTCAACCATCGCATCGAGCTTAGGCTTCCGCGCGATGCACCAACCATAATCGAGGGCTGGGACGAAGTCACGTCGCGCCCACAGGCGTTTGAGCACCCACCAGAGTGAGCGAAATGCACGCCGTTGCTAAAGGAACAATTTGTCCTCCCCGACGATAAGGATGGGCCACCAGATGAAGCGAGCCCGGGTGTGCCAGCGAGAAAGTGAAGGCGATGAACCGATCCCTGCTTTAACGCCATATATTAATTCCATGTAGTGGAGATTGGTACAGGGGCACTAATTCCTTGTTCGGTTAGACCACTCACTGTCATCTTCTGTGCCGTTTCTGACTGCTGTGTTTTGTGGCCCCACCGGACAGGTTGTCAAACTCCGTCGCGTCCGTCAGCGACACCACCGGGGGCCATGTGGACGAGGCGCGTTGGCGATCCGTGCGATCCGAACGGACGGGTTGGTGGATTGGGCTGCGTAGTACAAGTTCCCGGTCGCGACGTACGAGCTTCTGCGCAGGTCATGTTGTCGCTCACGCGCAAAGAGGCGCCGCGGGCGGGGACACGCGCGAGGTCAGCTAGACGCAGGCCTTTCCCCCTATGGTGGTAATTACATCAATTTTTACGCTACACGCCGTTGGAGTAATTCAACTTATCAAACATCTAGCTGTCAATCGATGCACATATACCGAGGGTGAACCAAATTCATTCGTTTATTCAATTCCATTGCTTCAAGTCTAATGGAATGTTACTCGACCCCCTGGGCCTGCACTGGTGTGCCTAGGCAAACATCCATATGAACAAGTACTAACAGGTATGTACTACTCTATAGTGAAATAATGCAGGTATGTGCGAACGGTCAGTAAAGTTGCGCGCCTAGATGAAATAACAACGTGCATCTGGCGACAGAGGAAAGCATGCTTGGGAAGAGGATGGGGGTTACACCGGTACTGGGGTCCGGGGCGGCCCCACAACCACGAGGAGACAACGAGCGATCCATATCCATAGACAGAAAGCAGATAATAAATAGCATGTGAATGAGGAAAGAGCGACGGAAGTGTTGCAAGAGGAAGGCGGAATGCGGAATGCGGAATGCGTTGCGTTGTCGCGATAATGAGACTTCAACCACAGCTTTAGATATACAGTTACAGCGCCTTGGGTCCTGCATACGAGTACGTGCTCCCCCGCCAATCGTCCCCTGCGTACTCTTCTTGGTACTGATCATGAGCGTCGTACTCATGATCCTGCTCGGCACCGTCGCCCATCGAAGGCGCCGTGACGAACGATGCGTCAACCGCGCTCATAGGCGGCTCGCCCTGCTCTGGAGGGCGGCCATAGGAGTCATCCTCGATGTACGACATGCGCGCGTCGTCACGCTGTTGTGGCGGACTTCGAATGCGCATCTCGTAGGAATTGGCAGGCACTTGCAGTGAGCCCATGCCGGCTGTTGATGGTGTCGGCGGGTACGCATCTGTGGGATGGCGGTACACAGCTGTGGGGAGGGGAGAGGGTATGGGGATGTCGGAGGCGGAATAGTACGAGGCATGTGGTGATGGCCGACTCGCATAAGCGTACTGCTCGACATCGCCATGAAGCGTTTCGTCGCTAGTGACGCCGTAGCGGGAGTCATCCGAACGCGTCCGTGAGACGTAAGGGCTTGTGTTCGGTGGTGTATCTAGGTACTTTTCAGCGCGGGGTGGTGAGTCGACGTCGCCAGGGCTGCTTGTCAATGCAGGCTGATAGCCCTCTTCTTGCCAGGCCGATATTTCGGAAGGCGAGCGGCTGTGAGGTTTAGAGAACATAGGCGCAGCTTCCAGGCCGGCGCCCTTCCCGTCACGGCGGTGCTTGATTCCCAGTCGGTCTTTGAGATCCCCTTTGACCCACATCTCGCGAACGATGTCACTGTCCTGCGGCATGTACGTGGACGTCACGAACTTGAATAGCAGCCGCGGAGCTAGATCGCAGTTAGCGATACGTAATGAACAACGAGAGCCAGAACGCACCTATAGCCAGGGCGACGGACAGAACGACGGTTGCCCAGAAGATGACGTTGCCGAACAGGATGATCACTTCGTCCTCAAAATCGAACGTGGGGAAGAACGAGTAAATCGCGATCCAGATGACCATCGCAAGCGACGAGCCAATAACCACAACCCAGGTGATGACGGTCCAGCTGCATCAGCGCATCAGCGCCGCACTCGAACATCGAACCAAAAGTGCTCACTATTGGGTGTTCATGCCGACGTAGACATTCGCTGAGAAGATGGCGGCGACGGACACTGTCGTTCCGAAATCCGACAAGGAGTCAATGCCCCTCCCATTCCACGAGAGTGATGGCCCCAGCGTCCAGACGAGGAACGGAATGAAATACACGATCGCTGACTGATACAGGCCGTCCAGCATATAGAGCCAGAACTTGGCGCGGGTGTATTCCAGGCCGCGGATGCCGCGCACGTAGAGCTGGGGGAAGGCCAGTGCTGCTTTCGCGTTGATGTCTTGGTCGAAAGCTGCCCAAATGACCGTTAGCTGATGCGTAGAAACCGATTGCGCGGAAACTTACCTCCAAGCGAGATGACAGGCAGCGAAGTGAAGATGAGGTTGTAGAGCAGGATGAACGTATACTCATAGAGGTAAGTAGCATCAAAGCTGAATCAGAAAACATTCATCAGAGCTGCCTCGATGTTCTGCGGTGAAAGAACAAACCTGTTCCAAGGCAAATACCAGAACATGCAAAACGTCCAGATGACGTTCTGTACCGTTGGTCAGCAGCACGTCGAATTTAGCCAGAAATATCGCACATACCTTGTAGAAGAAGTTACTATGCATGTCCGCAATGCGCCTGTACGACCAGCGTCCGTGTACGATGAGCAACTTTGTCAGGAACCTAAACTGGCCAAACGCATAGTCCGCCGACATCGCTGCCTGCGAGCCCTCATGACCAAACAGCCCAACGCCGATATTCGCCTCCTGGATCATCGCAACATCATTCGCACCGTCGCCAATCGACAGCGTCATGGCGTTGCGNCCCTCCTTGACGAGCTTCACCGTAAGCGCCTTCTGCGCGGGGGACACGCGGCAGCACACGACGGTTTCGCACTGCGTGCCGAGATTCAGGAAGAGCGTCTTCAGTTCGGTCTCGAGCGCGTATCGCAGCGTATCGCCGTCGATGACGACTGCAAATGACGCTTTGGCGTTTGGCGTGAAGCCACGCTTGCGGGGGTCCATCGATGGCGGGCCGAGCACGGACGCGATCTTGTTCAGACCTGCCTCAATCTGCGTCCGCGCGCTCTCCATGTTGTCGGCGGACAGGATCATGACGTCCATGTCTGACTTGAGCAAGTTGCAGCTGAAGGCTGTGTGGGCGTCAGCGTGAGCGCGTGTGCACAGCGCCCAGAAGGCGGGGAGACGTACCGATCTCGATGGCAGTTTGCACCTTGTCGCCGGTCAGAATCCAAAGCTTGATGCCCGCGCTGTGCAGCGTCTCAATTGCATCCGGCACTCCATCCTGCAGCTTGTCTTCCAACGCCGTGGCGCCTAGAATGTAGAGCGAATGCTCAATCAACGCAGTGGCCTTGTCGATCTGCTCATCGCGGTCCTTAACCGACGACGTCGCGGCGTCGTACGTGCGCGACCACTGTAGGTAGTCTTCCTCGGTGAGGTACCGGAACGCAATGCACAGCGTCCGCAGACCGCTGTTCGCGAACGCCTCCATGTCCTTCGATGTCTTCTCCTTGAGCACGGGGTCGCAGTCCGCCGCGAGGCGCTCGTAGATGACGCTGTCTGCGCCCTTGCAGTAGAGCACGATGCGGCCCTGCGGGTTGCGTACGATGACGCTCATGCGTTTGCGCGTGCTGTTGAACTCGAGTACCTTGAGCGGGACGTAGCGCTCGGACTGGCCCATCACCTCGATGTCGAGGCCCTCCTTCGTCTTGCCCACGAACGGGAACCCGAGGTCGCGCGCGGCGGCCACGAGCGCAGACTCATCGGGGGACTCGGCCTTGTAGTCGAGGAAGAACGGGCGTGTACCGGGCTCCGGCTTATCGGAGAGCACAGAGTGGCATACCGCAAGCGCGCGGAAGAAGGCGATGATGTGGGCGCGCTGCTCGCGGTCGCGGTCGACCATGTCCTCCGCGAGCTTCGACGAGATGAGTGTGAGCTTCTCCGACTGGAGGTACCGGTTCTTGAATGAGCGGCCCATAGTCTGCAGCATCTCGCCCTTCGTCGCGGCCAGCTTTACACTGTACTCGTCCACATCGAGCATGTCCGTCCGACCCTCGCGGCGAGCGGCACCGCGCTGTGCCTCGGTGACTGATTCGCCGTAGGCCACGCCGTGGATGGAGCACTTCTGAAACTCCATGACATTTTGCGTGAGCGTGCCGGTCTTGTCGGAGAAGATGTACTCGATTTGGCCGAGGTCGTCTGAGATGTTCCACGTCTTGGGAATGCAGGTTGTGTCGAAGGGCTTGTAGTACATGTCCAAGTCCTGCGAGATGAAGAATGCCTGGATCGTCTTGACAATCTCGATGGAGATGTATAGGGAGACAGGCACGATGTTCTGGAACGCGATGAGACAAGTGCTGAAGATAAAACTGATAAGTATTTGGGAACACCAAAGTTAGTGCGGACGTACCAAAAAGTTACCAAAGCATTGATAGCAGGTGTATGGCTCGCCTCGGAGCCTGCCTCGAAAAACCGAGAGCTGGTCCCTGTTTTCGAATCAAACACTCCATTGACGATAGCCGTGACAAGACACATGCAGACGAGCACCACAAAATTGACCACGACGTTGAAGTTGGTCTCTCTCTCGATCTTGGAGCGCTTCGAGGGCGTGTCTCCGCCGTTGAGCATGATCTTCGTGTCCGCACCCGTGAAGGCCACCAGCCCGATGATCCAAGCCGTGTTGCGTATCGAACATCCACGGAGCAGCATCTCGTTGATCGTGACGGACTCCTGCTTCTCCTCGCCGTTCGTCGGGTCCATATACCGCAGCACACCGTTGTACTGGTACAGGTTCGCATGCGGGGGTTCCGAGTCAAGTATAAATGCCGAGCGCTCCACGTCCTCTTCGGACGTGATCTGCGATGTCGCATGGACCGCCTTGCGCGGCTTGAGATTCGTCTCCCCGTCCAGGTTCTTCGTCTCGAGGTAACACATTCCGTCCGGGTCCGACGTCGACAGCACGACGATGTCCGCGGGCACCTGCTCGTTGTCCCGCAGCAGCACGATGTCGCCGACCTCGAGCTTCTTCCACAGCGTGCGCTCCCACCGCGATGCTCCAGTGATGCGTTTCGACCAGTTGATCACGCCAGACGAGTGCGCCGCAAGTGTGTTTGACGCGCTAAAGCTTGACGCCGTGTACGGCGCAGCCGGACCGCCCGGTGCGACAAGCGATGCCATCGAGGGCTCGCTAGGGGGATAGCTGTGGGAGTCAACGCTTTGGATGTCCTCGAGGCGCCGCCCTCCCGCGCCATAGCGCCCGTCCAGGCTGAAGCTGCTGCTGGTGGCGAGGTCCGCACGGCTCATGCTGATGCGTTCGCCGTCGCCGCGGCTGAGCATGATGCGCATGCCCTCGTTCGCCTCGCGCTCGCGGAGCTTGCGCACGCCCTTGGTGATGCGGCCGGGTGGGTTTATCCTGAGCATGCGCTCGAACCAGTTGCGCGGGTCCGTCGGTTGATTGACATTGCGCCAGTTGCCGAGCTTCGTCGAGGCTGAGACGTTGACTTCTTCATCGAGCGTTGCGCGGCGATAATCTTCCACCGCATCCTTGATAGCGGTGATGCCAATGATGACGATGAGGGGGAGCGCGGCGGTCTGGGGTGCGGCGGCGCCGAAGAGGGGAAATACTGAGGAACGAGACGGTTAGATTGAACGATGGGTGTGCCTGGGCGGTGACGGGACATACCTGTGAGGACGACGAGAACGAGGAAATAGACGTTCGCAACGCTGTGTGGGGATTGACGTGAGTGGGAACGGAGGCAATAGTACCCAGAAGTGACGCACCGTCGAAACTGCTCGAAGAGATTCTTGGGTATGAAGGTGACGATGGTATACTCTGCACATGTGAGCACAGAGACAACATAGCAGAGACGAAGAGAAGACTCACTGCTGGTCCGCACTTTATTGCGCACATAGCGCGTGATAGGCTCGCCCGTCTTGTCGACTTCTATTGCAGTCAACGGCGTGTTGACATATATGTTCCTCCTCTCCCCGGGTATCTCTGTGGTCGGCCCTACTGAGATAACATCCTCCGACACAGGCCGTTTCTCCTTGGCAGTCTTGCTGCGAGTGCGGAAGAACGAGCGCTTGTGCCTCAGCGACTTGCGACGGTCTGCCCGCTGCTCCGTGCGGATAGATTCTGCGATAGTGGAGGCGGCAGTGCGCACGGTGCGAAGACGGAGCTCGGGGTCGACGTTCGCATCGTAGTCGTCGTTTTCAATGTCGCTGGGATCGGGACGTCGTTTGAGGAACGGCATGCGTCCGTGGGTGTGGTGGTCGTCCTGCGGCAAGCGGGGTTGATAGGCGAGGTCCGGCGAAGAATAAATTAACAAGAAGAAAGTATGAAGGAGACAGGATGGAGACCCACGACGGCAAGACGAGAAGACCACTGCCTCCGGTCTGCGACTGGATGGAGAGAGCTTGCAAGGCTTGGTCACTCGCCCTTGCTCTCGGCACCCACAGCCGCCAAGTATCTCGAGGCCGTGACCACTTCATCATTCCGAACTTCCCCCTGGCCACTCCCACCCTCTCATTTACTGCCTGTCCTCCTCACACGCGTATCATCCCGCAGCTCCGTCTCTCATAATTATTATTGCTTTGAGCACCGAGCACACTTCATGCAACCTCTTGCTCGCCGGAGGTTTACGCCCGTCGCGTCGTAATACATTTATGCCGACGGCTCTCTCGGCAGATGCCGTCGGACTCTGAATGCCTGCGTCGTAATTGGCTCTTGTCCTCCCGTCCCCTGCATGCTCGCCCTGCACAACTCAATCTGAGTGTAAGCTCGCGACACTTTCTTCCATCATCATCAGACACAGCGCAGCTCAGCCAGGGATCCATTAGCTGTGCACACATCGGATGCCCCGCTAATTATGCCAGGGCAGTCCGGGGTCCCGTACGCAACCATCATCGTTTCATCACCTGTCGGACACGCTGTGAGCCCTCTGCCAATAAGACGCAGCGTCTGTCCAGCCAAGTGCCCATTGTCGCTCAGCCAATGCTGGACACGCGCTACGCTAGCATCAAGTGCACGACCTGCTGCGGGCGCGCACAATGACCCTCTAGAGAACAATTCGTAGACTGCAGTTGCTGCAGGCGTTGCTATGACACGGTGCGTAGTTCTATCCTTGGGGAACGGGACCTGAGTGGTTGTCCCAAACTGTAAATGCTTTCAGCACCTTTAGACACTTACGCATCCGTATGACTAGGCCGTCGGGCCGCGTCTTACCAACTCGTCCCGAAAGTGCACGGCTTGTGACTCGTAATGGTCTCCGCATAACGAGGCACCGAGTACCCCGCCGCCGGGGCATGCATCAGCACTCGGCGCGGTGCGGGGAAATACTGGACCCACAGGAACGCAACGTGGCCTTGAGGACAACGTGTTTGCTGTCTTAGCCCGCACCAGTTGTTCAATTGTTCAACTGTTGCTTACCGGAATGTCAATGTTGGGAACGACCGCGAGGAGCGAGGATCGTCGCGAGCGCTGCACGGGAAGGAGGATGTATGTATACAGAAGGAAGAGGTACCCCACACTGTCAACGAGGAATGCGATTCAGACCAACGCTATTTAGGTTTTAGGAATTTTTGATTTTGTGCGACGTGCAGACGACGGCAGTTCCTCGGTGTCATGATCGACATCCAGGGAAGGAGGACCCTGTCTCACGTTTGTTGCTCGCAGGAGAGGGGTGTCGAGGACAGGATAGCTGCCTCGAGGGCGTCTTTGGATAAGAATAGCACAGTACATGGCAGAGCACGAAATCGGTACCGAGTTCCCATGAGCAAAACCTGGCCATTCGCTCTTCTCATCGCCCATCATGATGATCACGGCCTCGACCGACTGAAAATCCAGTTGGGCGCAGGATCGCCCAAGAAGGATAATATCTCCACCACCCCCGCCTTCGAGTGCTCCGCGGACGCAAAACTGGCCCCATAAAACCTTGAGAATCCGCACGTTCGCTGCCCGATCGCTCGGCCACGTTATTGACCTGCGTACTGACACTGACAGCTTCTCAGCAAGCGGTGACTTCGCCTACTCGCATTCCGAGCGCATTCCGACCTGGACCTTCTTTCCTATCGTGCCAACATGAGCGGCTGCAAAGACTGCAATTGAATCGTTTGATAGTGTGAAATGTGAAATCAGCGAGGGCTTGAGGTTTTAGGACCATTTACTGGACCGACCTGCGTATTTGTTGACTCGGACAATAAATCGCGCGCCCACAGGCGCACTCGATCCACTGGTCATTACACGTGCACCGGGGTGCAGGGTCATAGCCTACTGAGAGCATCCGCAGCATCGCTGCCTGCATTCGCCCACGGCGGCACGGCGGCACCGAGCAGAAGTGCTTCGGGAGATATACATCCGACGCAGAGCGGCGGCTTCGAATGTCAGCTGTGTCCCAACACCTTGGAATATGAACACAAATCAAGCATCAGCGCCGCCTGCAGGCATCCAAGCAGCACACCACGCACCCGCGGAAAGCAGGCGGAACAGCCCACGCCGAGTGTCCCAGCGGCTTTGTTCCCAAAAATAACCCGCGCGAACGTCTGTAACCGAATGGAAGGCAATCTATCTGTCTTGATAGGATGCGAACTGAATGGCCCTTCCAGACCGAAAGCGAGGTTAGCACAGAACTTGGACAGAACGCAGACGAGGACGAGTGCGAGGGCTCGTCCAGCCAATAGATGCGCTGCCGACGTCTTGCCGTGAATTGGTAGGCACAACGTATATATACCCATCCCCCGCATTAAGCGAACGCAGGCTGCGCTCTTGCCTGTGTCCCGCCGACACCTCCTCGCCAGTCACTGCCAGCCACCATGGACCCGCAGATCACGGACGCCCTAGAGTCCGACGCCGCCTCCCGCGCTCTCCCCCGAGCTCGGCGAGCTCGAGGACTCCATCCCCGTCATCGGGGAGGGGGAAGACCTCGCCGACGATATCCCCTCCCTCCCGCCCGCGGCCGAGGCCGTCATGTCCGCCGTCGACCAAGGCCCGTCCCCCGCCTATCAGGAGACGGCAAACGAAAAGCAGGGGCCACCGCACACCGCTGGATCTGCCCCCGCGCACACCGCTGCGCCCGCAACCGCACGCAAGGCCGCGCCCGCGTCCGCGTCCACGCACGCGCCTGTCCACAAGCCCGCGCCCGCGCACACCGCGTCGCACGCGTCGACCGNAAAGACACCCGNGCACACCACGTCCGAGAAGCCGCCCGTCAAGCACACCGC
>SEOQ01000780.1:0-13213 GCA_004679275.1 Dentipellis fragilis
CCACAACGAGGGTGAATAGCGCCGCGCGAGCCCCGAACATTTTGCGGGCTTTTTTCCATTGCTCGACAACCTGTTTCTTGTGCGCGACAAATTCTTCATCGAGATCCTCTGGCTCAGTGGCTAGGATGGAGGTCAAAATATCGTCGCTCTTCCTCTTTGATGAAACCTTAACTTCGACAAGGAATAGAACGGTTTCGGCCACGTCGGGGAATACTCCCGCAGCGTCGCAACAAGGAATTACCACGATTCCGAAGTCCGGGACCTTGTACTTCGGGCGCCCAACCTCATTTGAATTTTGGAGACGCATCTGTGGACTGTTCGCCGCTACGAAGTCGATATCCTCGTGTTTGATCGATGTAACAGTCATGCCACGGGCCAAGATGTCGAGAATGGGATTGAGTGCGGCGTAAAGGTCTAGTTCCGTACTGCCGTCTCTCACACCAAAATTGACGGTGGCCTGGATATACCTGAAAATCTCTGCGAGTGTTCCAAAGCCAGGCTAAGATATCCTGTGAGTGACAATCGCACCAAAGCAAATAGAACTTGTGAGACTAACGAGGACATCAGTGTGCTCGGGAGCCAGCTGGTCTCCGGCACTTTCCACGTCTGGAGAGGTCGACTGCGACGATGCATTGTTGCTGGGAATGTCAATGTGCTCAGGAGCGGGCTGGCCTCCGTTGCTTTCGATATCTGAAGAACCCGATGGTTGCGTCAGAGGGCTGCTTGGGGGGTCCCCAGTCGGGACAGCGTTCCTGCTCCCGACTTCCGGGCCTTGAACCAGCGGAGTAGGGTCGCTCATGTCGATTGAAGGGTGTAAAGAATAAGGCAGGGAATTGGATGTGATGTGGAGGAGATGGGGTGTAGAGGACGAGACTGCCGGCTTATAAGGAGCAAGGGACTCGCCGCAGTCGACGTTCCACGCCTACGCCGACTTCAAACGATGGAACGGAGGGCACCGAAATTTGACCATCGCGCCTCCGAGAAGCAAGAGGTGCGAAGGCAAGCGACTGCACACAGAAAGGCTGCCTCCATGATGCGATAGATCTGACGGTCCGAGTGAGTAGCCGTGATTCTGAATAAGAGATTCATGGCGCACTTTCCGTGACTTCGAAGGCAAATGTGTGTTATTATGAGGCACTGTAGTTTTGGCATGTTGAGTGCACGTCTTGAGCGGTTTCATCTGCAAATTTAGATACTCTCATAGCCGCGCCTTCCACTCACCGCGAGCAACAACAGAGCACTGACCAAGAAACCTCGTCCTCATACGACTCAGAGGCACATGTCCAGCGCCTTCACCCATGCGATACGCCTGTGATACAAGCTCTTCGACTTCAACGGCAGAAGGCAATCGGCGAAGAAATGGGTCGTTAGTTTTTGATGAGGCTTCTCGTAATCGAGGCGCAAGACTTGCAGATGAGAAAGTTGCCTGGGCTTGGCTGAGATGCGTGGCGGCCTTAGCCACTCGAAGCGAGGCCACATTGACGATGCCTGCAGGCAAAATGGGAAAACATTTTCCTGTAGGCGTCAACTTCAAATTCTAGAGCAACACACCACTCACCAAAGACTCCTGCGACGTCACTACCCCGCACTATGCGCACTTCTTCATGAGCCCCCTGCGCAGCGATGTCAGAAGGTGGAGGAGGAAGAGTGTCCAGGAAGTTCGAATGAGACGCCGCCGTGGTGGAAGGAGGCAGAAGTCCGTGGAAACGGCGGTGTTGTCGCTTTCTCCTTCAAGAACAAGGGATATTGTCGTTGGCAAACAACAACACAACGCCGCCATAGCGGTGGCCGGGAGGAGTGTGAATTTTTCGCAGCCCGCTGTCCCGGACCCGGGACGGGCCGTGTCGCGGCTGTCTTCTACCACAACAAACTGATGATGGCCAGTCGTTTCCAATGAGTGGCCACCGAGATACACTCATAATGCTACCATTCATATCCACATGCGATCTACCGTCATAATCGCACCCTCAAATCCTGAACGTTGCATCGAAAAGTGTCATTATTGATCATCTACGCGGATTCGAATCGGCGCCAGTCGGAAAGGGAAGTTGCTAACGATCTCATGAATTATTTGCAACCCAAGGTGCGTAAATCATTCCTGCTTGAGGCGAATTGAAGGTTGACTATGCCAGGAATGTGTCAGTTCAGAGGCCCGCTGATCGCCTTATTGGAAGCAAGGCAATTCGCCAAATGAAGCGCCGCCTTCGAGATGCACTGTACCGCGGCGGCGACGGTGGCGGCGGCTTGTTTCATCTTGCTGCCTCCCACCTGTCCTGGCCCGAGTGGGACGCCGCTCCCTTCGCAATGACAGGCGTCCAGCAGGTGCATCCTTACAAGCATTGCTGGCACCCGATGGCTCCGCGCCTCTGCCAAATTCCGAGCCGAAGAGATAATGGATCCAGACAGAGTTCTCCTCAAGAATAGCCCATAGGAAAATAATCCTGTTAGCAAGCTTCGTCAGTGCGCCTTCGGTGGCATCGGAGAGGGCCAGAAGGGCGGCGGCGAGCGATCGACCAGGCGAAACCGGTGATAGGCGAGTAGTCATATCGATTCCAGGGCCTTGAAGCGTTGTGATGCCTAGCGCCGCCCCGTTCTTCGAACTTTCCTCAGGAGGCGCGGTGGCTTGATACCAAATGGTATCACCTGTCATGGTTTATCAGCGGCTATGGAGGCACCTGCAGGGTCAGCTCACCCTCAACCTTCGTCGTCGTATCTTAGTTTCTCACACACCATCGTCCTCTTCATCTTCAGATGCCAGTTATATACACCGTAGGCCCTCCAGCATCAGGTCCGCTCCTACACGAAGCAGACTTTATTTGGCTCAAGATCAAATTCAACCACGCGTTCTTACCTAATAAAGATGAAAGCCTTCAGTATACGGGTATCGTCCGTTTCTTCTGCGTCCTCGCTTGGTCCATTTCTTGAATGGGCACGACTCCTCTCGATATATTCCCGGGAGGATAGTAACGACAAAAGGTAGCGGATGAAGAAATTCTTCAAAACTCAACCAGCAAGTCAGTTAATAACAAGAAATTTACATATGCTTATTTTCTTACAAAATTCCAGGGAATAAGAACGACCTCTCGTCCCGAGGTCCTGCCTGAGAATCCAAAAACAATACAAATCAAAAGCAATACCTAGTGGCACAGATCGGACGAAATCAAGTCAGGAGATTGCTCAGATGGGCCAGGACTGTCGCACTCACGGACTCTCATCGATCGTTTCAACAGCGGTGAGTCGCTTCATACCGAGCACACGAGACATTTTTTTGATCTCACCCCACATCTCCGGTGGGTATCCTTGGAAATACAACGTTTCCAGCCGCGTTGTCGATTCCACTCTGCGCTTCAGCGATTCACTTATCGTTTTCAGCAGATCGCTGGTCTTCGAGACAATGTCGTTGTCAACCCCTGGTTCATCTGCAAACATCAGCGTCTGCAAACGCGGGGCCACGTGTCCTGTCAGACCCTGTGCAAGGTTCAGACCGAGACAGCGATTGACGCGGATATGGCGCACGTCGTCCATATGGCTGAGCAGCGCGTCCCACCGCGCCGGCTGCCACAATTGAGACATGTCTGTGACGTCGACAATCTGCACCTTGCGCAGGACGGGGAGCGCTTTCTCAGCGGCGTGGAGCACAGCGAATGGGATATATTTTTCGCCGAGGAGCAATTCGCGCGAGGCGACGATGCGCACGTCCGGTCGCGCGGGACGCGCGGACCGCGAGTGGGAGGCGCCGGGGGGGAAGGATCGATGTGTCCGGCCATGGGTGCATGCACGTCCAGAGAGAAAGCACGTAGGAATCTTCGGCCGCACGGATGGCAAGGCGCAGTACTGGCGTGTCCAACATGTTGAGTGACCGTTGTAGGAGAGGGCCGAACTCGTCGATGTCGCTGGTGCTGTTGCTGAAGACGTCCCAGGGGATGTTGTACGTGATGTCTATCTTGCAGGTCGCTGGCACGGACAGATGGGGCAGGAGTGCGGCGATGTCGGTCGCTCCACCCCGTAACTCGAACGTGCTGAGGGATGGGAGACGGACGACCTTGCTAGGGGTGTCCCCGGGCTTAATCACATTCCGGAATTCGACATCTGCCATCCGAACGTGGGGAAGGCAGTCGATGAGGGAAAGCGATGTGAGGTTCGGCATCCTCGAGAGGGCCTCGAGTAGCTCGTCTAGATGTGAAGGGGGAATCGTGGACATGTTGGTTATTGTATGTGCTGTGACACTCAGCTCTACGAGGTTGCTCAATATGAGACTTGCCCATCGCAGCTTGACGACATCCAGTTTCAAAGTACGCAGGCGCGGGGCGGCGCCGGCAAACAGGCCGACTGGGAGGTCGAACCACCAGTAGTCATCCATGAACGTAAGGTGACACGTCTCCAGGACCGGCGCCGGGATTACGAGGAAGCTGCCTGGTTTCTCCAACCCTTTTGCATCTCTTACTTTCAGGTTAAGGTGAACCGTGCGCGACATGCTTTGGGCGACCGCGTCGGGTATGGCGTACGCATGCTTGAGGTCAATCTGCACATCCAAGGGAAGTCCCTTGGATCGGGCCAGCATCTCCTGCGTCCCGGGAGCACTAAGGTCGGCATAGATAGTGGTCCACAACGGAGCAATCTGGAGTGCCATTGTGCGCCAGCGCCGGCTGACGTGCGTGACGAGGAGCCACCTGAGAGTGATGTTGACTGCGCGAGTAGAACGAAGGGCCCAGGATTTGTTGTGCTGAGCGGAGCGGTGGTCGGGATGATGCAGCGCGATCAATTCTCGGAATATAAGAGTCAGAATTGCAGTTGGGAGCCGGTCTATGGGAGCCATGGAGTTATGCGGTTCCAGAACGCTGAAGGAGGGTTGTGTTAGTAGAGTGGCCATCAAGTCGCGACGCGACACGACGGCGGCGACGCGTACCTCGCGTCCGGCTCAGTGAGGGCCTGAGTCATCGTGCAGCAGAGTACACCGCCCGGCGGTGAAATGGAGTCGCTGGTTCTGAAGTAATTTCTAGTTCAAGAAAGACTGCTATATGGTAACCGCGTCAAAGTGGATGTTAACGCTTGATTAACGCAGTCACAGTGAGATAGGGTAAGCCTACCTGTGACACTCGCAGAGAGACTCGCACAGAAGTTGAGCTGGAACCTAACGCTATCGCAGCGCGCTGGGATGATGATGATGATCTCTAGCTACGAACACGAGCGACCGTGACCGTTGCAATTGTGCAACATGATGCTGACTAGACCACATGTGACCCCGCTAGGACCAAATCTGGCCCCCTGGCACCTCCTTCGAAGGTGTCCACGTCGTATCTCCGTGCGTGTGGCTCGGTGCATCTCACGCGGCGTATGCAGGGACAATTTCTACAAGATGAACGCGAGCAACTTCTTCAAGACCGAAAATGGCACGCGTCTTTTTATATCGTCCCGCGCGATCTCACGTTCGAACAGCCCACGAAGGTATCAGGGCCCGTAGACCTTCGTTACCTCATGATCAAACTCAACCACGCCTCCTCACCAAAGAAAGATGAAAGCCTTCAGCATACGGGCAGCGTCCAGTTCTTCTGCATCCTTGCTTGGTCCACCGTTTGCATGGGCATGACTCTCGACAGGGCAGTACCGGCAGAAAACATTCGGCCAAGAAAGAAGAAGAAGTTCTACGAAAATGCACCAGCGAGTCAGCGTTTTTCTGGAAATTTCCATATGCTTGTTTTCTTACAGCATTCCAGGGAACGAGATCCACCTCTCGTCCCGAGATATTGCTTGAGAATCCAAGAAAAAAATAGGGGTGGATTTTGGTTTGTGACCATTGATTCCACACTCGCGGCGCATGTACAGATCAAAAGCAATACCTGTGTGGCATACGTCAGACGGAAATAAATCAGCAGATCGCAGAGATAGGCCAGGAATGCCACACACTCACGGGCTCTCATCAATCAGTTCAAGAGAGACAGATTGTTTCATGCTGAGCATATCGTACATTTCTTCAATCTCCTCCCCGATGTCCGGCAGGTATCCTTGGAAGTACAACTTCTCCAGCGGCACCGTAGACCCAACTCTCTGATGCAGCGATTCACTCAGCTCTTCCAGTATTTCACTCGTCTCCGCCATGACTCCATCGTCGATCCAAGGTTCGTCGGCAAACATTAGTGTTTCCAGACGCGGGACCACATCTTCCGTCAGACTCTGCGCAAGGTCTAGGCCAAGACTGCGATTGACACGGATGTGCCGCACGTCATCCATGTGGCTGAGCAGCGCGCCCCACCACTCCGGCTGCCATACCTGAGACCTGTCCGTGATGTCGACAATCTGCACACTGCCCAGGGGAAGATCTTCCACGTCGGCGGGATACACAGCGAATGGGACGGATTTCTCGCCAAAGAGCAATTGGCGAGAGGCGATGATGCGGACGTCCGGCCGCGCAGGATGCGCAGACCGCGAGTGGGATGCTCCGGGAGGGATGGGTGACGTGTCAGGCCATGGGTGCGTGCACGTCCAGAGGGAGAGTTCATAGGAATTTTTGGCTGCACAGATGGCAAGGCGCAACACCGGCTTACCCAGCATGTTGAGGGACCGCTGTAGGAGAGGACCGAACTCGTCGATATCGCTGGTGCTGTTGCTGAAAATGTCCCAGGGGACATTGTACGTGATGTCCATCTTGCAGGTCGCTGACACCGATAGATGGGGCAAGAGCGCGGCGATGTCGGTCGCACTACCCCGTACATCGAGCGCGCAGAGAGATGGGAGACGGACTGGAGTGTGTCCGGGCTCAGCCATAGTCCAGAACTCGTCATCTGTTATCCGAACGTGGGGCAGGCAGTCGATCAGGGAAAGGGATGTGAGGTTCGGCATCCGCGAGAGCGCCTCGAGCAGCTCGTCTAGATGTGAAGAGGGAATCCTGGAGACGTTGGTTATTATATGTGCCGTGACGCTCAGCTCTACGAGGTTGTTCAGTGTGAGGCTTGCCCATCGCAGCTTGACGACATCTAGTTCCAAAGTACGCAGGCGCGGGGCGCGCGCCGGCAAACAGGCCGACCGGGAGGTTGAACCGCCAGTAATCATGCATAAACGATAGGTGACACGTTTCCAGGGCCGGGCGCCGGGGTTACGAGGAAGCTGCCTGGGTTCTCTAGCCCCTTGGCGTCTCTTACTCTCAGGTCGAGGTGAACCACGCGCGACATGTTCTGGGCGACTGCGTCGGGGATGGCGTGCGCGTGCTTGAGATCAATCTGCATGTCCAGGGGAAGTCCCTTCGATCGCGCCAGCATTTCTTGTGTCCCGGAAAGGCCCAAGTCGGCATATACAGTGGTCCACAGCAGTGCATTCTGGAGAGCAACTGCGCGCCAGCGCTGGCTGACGTGCGTGACGGGGAGCCATCGGAGCGTGATGTCGACTTCGCGATTGAGAGAGGAGGCCCAGGGCTCGTAGTGGTTCGCGGAGCGGAGGTTGGGATGATGCAGCGCGATCAGTGCGCGGAATATACGCGCGAGAATTTCAACTGGGAGCCGGTCTATGGGAGCCATGGGGTTATCAGGCTGCAGAACACTGGGGGAAGGTCGTGTCTTAGTTAACTGGCCACCGAAACGCGACGCGACGCGTACCTGTTTGGGTTGAGGACGCGAGCCATCGTGAGACCGAGTACGAGTGCACCGTCCGGTGATGAAACGGAGTTAATGGTTCTGGAGAGATTTTCCGGTTCACGAAAGCCTGCTATGTGGTGATGGTAACCGCAGCAAGGCAGGAGATGAGGCTACGATGTGTGTGGTTGACGCGTTCACGGTCGGACGCGTCTCGAGTGAGATGTTTAGAGTTTACCTTTACATAATCCCTGTCGTACCTTTGGAACATGCGCTGGAGGTAAACAATGCGCCTACCGGCGGTCCATCCTGATCATGAGCCATCTCCGACAGCCAAGATACTTCAAGAAAAATATCTGATACAATATTGTATGCGACCAATACAAAAATGAGGTATAAATCCAGCAAACCAAACCAAACCAAACCAAACCCGACTCATGGGCTCTCTCCACCCAATAACACCGGCACGAGCCTCTCAATCCCAAGCATATACACCAGATGCTTCATCTTCTGCCTGAACTTCGGCGCGTACCCCCGCAGATAGAGCCCCTCCAGCGCCGGCGCGAGCCCTCTACGCTGCTTCACAGCGCCCGTGAACGCCTTCAAGAACGCGCGTTTCTCCTTGAGCTCCCGGCACTCCGGGCTATCGACGATCATGATGGTCCTCAGGCGCGGCGCCATGAGCTTCTTGCTGTCGCGCTGCTTGGAGAGGCTTGCCACGAGGCTAGCGTCGAGCCGGTGGCTCGCGCGGATGTGTTGTAGATCGTCCATGTGCTCCGCCAGCCGCGTCCAGGTGTGCCACTCCCAGCGGAGCGCCTCGTCGACGATATCGAGCACCTGCACGTGCGCGAGGGGCAGGCTGTAGCACGCGAAGCGCAGCGCATCGGGGATCTCTTCGATGTCCATCATGGGTGTCACGACGGCGGGGCGGTCGAGCGCGGCCACCATCCGGATATTCGGCAGCGCGTCCTCGTCGGCGGGGTCAGGGTTGTCGGCTGCAGCTGGGAAGAGCGGCCGGTCGGCCCACGGGTGTGTGCGTGTCCAGAGCGAGACCTCGTAGTCGTCGCAGGACGCGGAGGCGCGGATGCCGAGCCGCAGGATGGGCATGTCTAGGAAGTTGAGCAGGTTGGGGAGTGCAAGGCCGAAGACGTCCATGTCGTCGTCGCCGTTGCGCCACTCGACCTCGCATGTCATGCTGAGTTTGCACGTCGGCAGGAGGCGCAGGGAGGGGAGGAAGGCGGTGATGTCGTAAGGCTTGCCGATGAGCGAGAGGATTTTGAGGAGTGGGGGTTGAATGACGGTGTTGGGATTGTGGGGCATGCCCGGGCCGTCGTCCGCCATGTTTTTGGAGTCGGGAAGGCAGTTGTCTAAAGTGAGATTTTCGAGCTTCGGCATCTTGGATAAGGCCTGGAGCAGCTCCTCGCGGTACGCCGGCGGTGAAAGTGGTCTCCAAGGATTGTCTGCCGGGACGGTGATGCTCAGCTTCACGAGGCTGACGAAGGCAAGAGAGCTCCAGTGGACTGTGCAAACCTCCAGTTCCAATGAGTGCAGGCGCGGGGCGTTTTGAGCAAATAAGTTGTGCGGCGGGTCGAAGTATTCATCGTCTTCCTCGTCCAGGAGCGACAGGGAGCAGGTTTCGAGAATCGGCGCCGGCTGCACAATCAGGGAGCATGGGCTGCCCAACTCGATCACATCGTCCAGAGCCAGATGGAGGTGCACCGTGCGGGACATTTGCGCTATGAGCGAGAAGACATCGCAGTCATCTTGGATGTGAGCCCGCACGGTCAGCGGTAGCGACCTCGACCTCGCGAGCATCTCCTCCATCCATGTCTGCCCCAAGTCCGTCGAGATCGTCGTCCACAGCGTCGGCCGCTGCAGCGCGACTTCGCGCCAGCGCCTGCAGACATGCGTGACTGCCATCCATCCTGGGCTGAGTGTGTTTCGCCTCAGGCAGTGCAGTGTGCGCGACTGGAGCGCGATCAGTTCCGTAAATATGAGGACGAGGAGTTCGGGTGGCAGCTTGTATAGAGCGAGGAGGTGGTTGCGCTGAGTGCAGAGCGACGAGATCTCGTTCCACAGCTTGTTGACTCTGTTGTCTATGACTTGGCGGGTGTATGCGGTTGTCTCCGTGCTTGACACACCATGATTGGCGACGGCACCATCAGGTAAGCTCCCCCAATTTCTGATGAACGTGAACATCGTGAGCGGTGAGCGGTGAGTAAGAGCCTAAGCTTGTGAGCGTGGTTAGCACGTACCTCGCGCTCGTCATTGCGCTGCCGATGGCTGCGTTCTCAGTGGGATGGTAGGGCATACGATCATTTAAGTCGTGCTTCAAGACGATTTAGATTTGTTGTGGCCGGTAAAGAAAGGAACAATGGTGCAACAATGGTGATGGCAGTGAATGGAGCGTCTTTGAAGTTGCCCGCACATCTGACGCGACACTGGGACGCGACACGGTTGTTGACGCGTCCGCACCAGCTGCTGTAATGAACCTCCCCTTCTGCCTGCATCATGCATCCGCTGCCTGAACCCCCACTAGATACCGTCCCCATCCAAGGCCCAGGATTATATAGGTGGAGGTCAGATACAGAGTCTCAAGAAAAGTGAGCGCTTTGGTAGGGGGTCCAGGACGCAACCCTTCCCCTCGCCACCCCGTCCCTCCTCCTGTAGCCCTCCCTTGTCTCACTTACTCTATCAGCTGCCCTGACCCGCTCTCCTTACACGGCTCTCTCTTCCTGCTGCTCGCCGCCCTCACCCGCCTTCCACTCGACGTCCAGACTGAAGCGTTCGTGCAGGAGTGTGTCGCCAAGCTCAGCGACTTTGACGATCAGGCATAGGACGCGCTCTTGTTCACGATTGGTTCCTCCGCGATGTCCTCTCCTCATCAAGTCCCCGAGCCAGAGGCCGGTTCCTACTACGCCGGCCTTTGCCCCTATGGAAAGGGCCAAAGCTCGTCTATCGCACGTCGTCTGACGAATTCGTGGAGCTTCATGGGCCTGAGGCCTACACGCGTCTCATGAAACTTATCTGTATCGACGAGGATCATGAGCTCGGCAAGGATGGGCTCTGGGACATCGTTCGTGACCAGGTGCGTGGGTGTCTCGATGCTAGAGATTCCTGTGGGCTGAAAATTCGCTACAAGACCGTCGAGCTCCTCAAGAGTAAAGGCATCAAGCTCTCTTCTGTCGAATTCGTCCGTTTCACGTGGCTCAACGAGGACGACTGCCAGGAGGTCGAAGACGACAGCGAGGGCGACGATTCGCAGGAGGACGGCAACGATCTCAGGTACGAGGATATTCCAGACATCGAGCCCGTAGAGTATGGAAATCGCTACACCACACCTCCCACCATCTGGATCGGCGTCCTCCCGGATACTCTCCATGCCGAGCTCGCCCACGAGACTGCTCTCGAGATCCTCGGGATTTTCAAGCAGCACAACGTCAGCGATGTCGACGTTGCCTTCCGCGAGTCTGTCGCTGGGTTTTTTCATGGTCCAGTCCCAGCCCTCTTTGGTCCGGTCAGTGACCTCGACGCTTTAAACGACGTTGTCGACAACGTTTCCACCCCGCTCAGCTTACCCATTTTCGGTCTCAGGACGAAGATGCAGGGGACACTCGGTTTCTACTTCAGGGTCGGGAACGATCTCTATGCAGTGACCGCTCGCCACGTCCTGTTCAACGACGACGAGGGCAATACGAGTATAGGTACATCCGTACGTTCGAGTTCCCATTTTCTCAATCCTCCCGATGCAGTGAAATTCTGACTATACCTATATAGCCGGGCCTAAGAAAGAGGTCGTTGTTATGGGATCCACTGCCTCCGATAACTACGTCGCCTCCATCCGGGCCAAAATCGTGTCTCTCACATATACGGTCAGCTACCTTGATAGGCAGGCCGCGTCATATGAGAGGAGGGCAGAGGCAGAAGTGGGCACCCCCGAAGCCCAGAAGTGGGCGCAGGACCTGAAGGAGACCGAGCGCGAGCTGACCAGGAATCGTACTCACATCGACACGCTCAAGGACTTCTATACGACCGTGCTGGAGAAGTGGCGCAATCCCAAAGACCGCATCATTGGCTACGTCGATTGGGCTCCTCCGATCGCCGCCGTTCCTCCCCATCGCTACACTAGGGATCTTTGTGTCATCAAGCTGGACAAGCGAAAGTTCAAGAATTTCGTCGGCAACGTTATTAGCCTCGGTGCGTGAGTATGCTCGCTTTTTCCGTTCTCGCTTTTAGATGTTCTCCGGGCATATCCACCTTACGGGGAAATTCTCCATTTTCTCTGTTTCGCTCACATGCGCGGACCCGTCGCTCACCGACCGTCTTCTGTGTCCTAACAGGCCCCGAGCTCTCTATGGCAAACTTTCGGACTCTCCTGTATGACAGAACCGACATCCCCTCAGAGTTCTGGTACCCCGAGGAGGGCCTCTATCGGCTACGAGGCATACTCGCCGCCGCCGACATCAACAATCCCACCAGTGAAAACCCCCACGGGGACCTCGCCCGCCGCGTCCTCAAACACGGATCCACGACCCTCACCATTGTCGGCACGCTCTCCAAGTATACGTCCCACGTCCGCAGGACTCGATCGAGGCGGCAATCCTGCCGCACGAGCGCGACTCCAAGCCCTTCGCGCGGGACGGCGACTCCGGAGCCCTCGTCGTCGATGCTCTTCACCGCATCGCCGCCTTGCTCATAGGTGGAACGGGCAGGACTGAGTCCTCTGACATCACGTTTGCGACGCTTGTGGAGTGGGTCTGGGTCCTCGTCAAGGACGAGTATGAGGGCGTCGACTTGTATTTCGAGGACCTCGAGGCCTTCCTTGCCGACGTGGACGCGGCATAGGTTCGTTTCTTATCTCTGTATTCTCTTCGCGTCTTTTTTTCTGTATCCATTAATACCGATCATAAACAACTTGAAGATGCTAACAGCTTTATCATTTAGGTTTGAATGCTTCTTATTTTTACAAGTAAAGCACGACATAATGACCGTAGCACGGACTGCGTATCAAGAGGGCGACGACACCTGATCTTCTGCCCATCGATGTCTTGTCTTCCTGCTTTCGAGAATGGGTAGATGAGCTCGCGATTGGCTTATGCAATACGTATGAACCTGGACAGGATGATCGACTCACGGACCTTAGGATGAGAACGAGAGGCAAGTGAGCGACGTAGATTAGAACTGCTCCTCCATGTTCCCAATATATAAACTTGAACGACACTCGGACTTTCCGTATATGAAGAGAGACGAATGACTTATTGAATCCTACATAGTACTGTACACAACGATTGCCTCGTTATCTTACAATGTCCACCACGGAATAACAAACACCTTCTCCGACTGAAAACACTATTTAAGAGAGGATGGATGGGTGAGCGTGTCCGGTATAAGCGCACGCAGATAACCAAGGTGTTGGCCTACGCATGCATCTTGCGCTTTACTCCAAAACACGGAATATGTATCCGATGGTCTGCGGAGCTCCTGTTCCTCCCTATTTGAGTCCGAAGCCGAGGCCGAGTTGAAGAACGAGAGGCGGTATGCATGAATACGAGCCTGCGTTTGCTCGTTGAGCCAGAACAGCAGATAGCATGCGAGCATCCACTCGTCCTTGTACGACGCTGTCGGGGAATAGCGTGCTGGGTCGGCAAAAA
>SEOQ01000781.1:0-13212 GCA_004679275.1 Dentipellis fragilis
CCTGCAGAACCCTCCCCCGAGGCAGCCATTTTCAGGGTACAGCGCGCCTGCACCCTCCACGCAGCAGTTCAGATTCCCCCCACCACAGCCCCCGAGGCAATGAGCGAGCGGCTGCACGGCGCACGGCGCACGCTGCCCTCCTTTTCTCGGTGTGTTTCAACCTCTATGAATATGTCCTCTATGTGAATCCGTGTCCGCGGTCCGTTATGTATACCTTTGCTGCCTCGCTGCAGCCCCTCTGGCTCTGGCTTCTGGTCTTGGCTCTCCTGGTCCCCCCGATGATACCCCGCGCTTGCTACGCCTCTAGGCCACGTCGCAGCCCCAGACGGGGACTAAGGCTGCTGGCCTCCATTCGATCGCGTCGCAGCTTGGCCTACGCCGCCCCGATACACTCAGTGCGCGTCTGCCTGCCTCACGTCATGACATCCTCGCACTCACAGCCAGGCGCAGCCCACCATCTGACTCAACATGACGTGGTCTCCCTACTCTTACGGGTCAGGCCCTGCCGTCCAAGTATAGCTGCATCTCCCACTCGATCCACTCAATGCATCCATTTATGCTGCGTGCGTTGAGTCAGGGCTGCGTCATCGCCTCGCTGCTACACTGCACGCGGTCTCCTTGCCTGCCCCTGCAATTACTTCCGAACGAACAGCAGCTGCGCGCCTGCGCCCGGCGGCCAGCAACCAGGATCACTTCGCTCATGTGTTCTTGATAGCATCCTTCTTGCCTTCCTGGCCCCTTGCGCTGCGGTCCCGCTCGTGGTGACTCGAATGCAACCCCACGAGCCCGCATAGACGTGTCGTATCGCTGCCGTGCGCGTGGGCCCCTGCAGGACGCCGCGTGGCTCGTGCCGCGCAGCTGCGGAAGGAAGCCGTCGCGATTCGGATGCCTAGAGGTCCCGCACTGTATGGAGGGAGGGCAAGTAGGAGGAGAGAGGTATCAGGTTTTCCCCGGCATCGTCGTTTCTCGTTTCACTTCGCTATGTCCCGTTTCCGCTTTGCTTTCCGTCGCCTGTCTGTAACGCCCGTGTCCATGTCCGTGTCCGTGCACGCCGTCTGTTTCATCTCTGTTACCCGTAACCCATACGCCTGACATAACCTAAGTACTAGTACATTAGCTCCTTCTAGACCGCGCGACAACTGTACACTGTAGCAGCACCAGCACCCCGCTCACCGTAATTGTAATGCTCGTGGCAGAGACACTTAACACTCATACACGATACGATACANACGTACCATAGACGCCTGCCGCGAGCGCTGTAGCATTCATTCTTCATTCGCACCGCCGCCATCCACGTCCATGTCCACGTCTACGGCGCGGTCACTGATCCTGATTCTTCTGTATTCTATACCATTACCCTCTGCGTCCGCTTCTACATACACAGCTTTCCATTTCGCTTTCCGCCCCGGTACTCTATGCTTTGGACCGTTACTAGTTCCTAGTTACTTACTCTGACTCACATGTTGTATTCAGTATCCATATCATGCTCACGGGGCTGTCCCCAAATTGCATGCCGCTACCATACTTCTTCCTGTAATTTGCTGTCTACGAATACAATAGCCCTAGCACCTGTGAATAGCGACCGGCGACATATGATAAGCATAGATAGGTCTAAGCACCGCCCGCTGCGCACCCCCGACTGCGATCGCAACAGAGAAGTCGAAGCACCGTCTCGACACCAGCAACGACAATAACAGCATCATAGTGCTAGTGAGCTCGTCGAGCCCAATTCGGAGTGCATTACGACGAGCTGCCATGGTGATCACCCCGCAGCCCCGCAGCCCGAGATGTCCATAAGTATGAGAATCCGAGCCGCGGCAGTACAACCACTATCGTAACGACTGGTACTGAGCACCCAGGACGTGTTCCCGGCCAGATACCGCATACTGCACAATGGCACTGCGCGTTATAGCATACGGTGCCGCCGGTGCCAACGCGATGACTCCTACATCCAGAACAACATGCTGCTAGTAGAGCACTGATGCAATTAATGCGCACCTGACTCCGCCATCTCAGTACCTCCATTGTTCTCCCAGAACGGACTCAGACCAGATGGTGGAGTCCACGCGCGTCTCAGCGCCCTAGTACAACAGGGTACGAGACGCGATCTGCGATGGAGGCGCTGCCAAGTAACAAATTCCAACCCTGGCCATCTGCTGCTCTGAAGCGGCCACGAGTCCGAGTCAGACTGAGACGACTCCACGCGCGTGACGGCGCAACGTGCATGTGCCCCCCCTCACAGTCAACAGTCAGCCCACTGACACCCACGGTGCTTCCCACCCGAGTCATATCCACGGTATACCACAGGCAGCCCAAAGCCAAAGCCAAAGACACCGACCGCTGCGGTAGGGTGTCGTCGCAGGGACACGTATGCTCACCGTATCGCAGCACTGAGCATATTGGCCACGGCCACGGCTGCGCTGCGGGACCGACGTTCCTGTTCCTGCTGCACCCAGTGCAAAGACGAAGCCGATCAAAAGGCCCCTCGACATCCTATGAAGCCGTCCATCAAAGCACAGACTGCAGCGGCCGCTTTGCAGAGCGCGCAGCAGTCCAGCAAATTTCCATAGGCCACATGCCATTGCAAAGCGTACTGGCTCCTGTTGTATGCCGGCAGAGCGCTAGGGGTGCCAGAAGCCCCTGGACCCGATGTACCGCTGTATGAGGGAGGCCATCGATCAAAACGTATGGCAAGGATATGGATGGGGACGGGGACGAGGACGNNGACGAGGACGAGGAGAGGACGCCGTCATGTAGGANCNCCGACTGCCCATAGAGACGGCTGGAAGTAAGAGCATGCATCGAGGGGGCACTCACAGAGGATGGGCGGTGGGAGTTGGGGGCAAAGTGGCAATTTTTGCACCGTTGCCATCGTAGACTTATGGTGCGGCTGCCAGATGCGATCACATGACTAGATTCCTAGCCTGATGCCCGCCTCCCTCGAAGTCCGTCTCCCTCTCCTCCTCTCCTACTCGTCAACTTTGTAAAACCACTCTGTTATACCACTACATTTCCTCGCGATACAAGTCACTAAAAGTCGCTTTCCCGCCGCCGTCCTGCGCTCCCCATCCCTAGTGCATTTTGGAGCGCATATGCCCGCCCGCCTCAAATCGTCCTCCCCCGCCNTTCACAGTTCCTCTGCCCTCTCCCCCACCACCCTCAATCCCTGGGCAACACAATAGCAGCGCGCGCCTGTAAGCCGCACGAAGACACTGCTCGGTAAGTCGCAAAGCTGCCCAAAATTGGTGTTTCATACTCACCTTCTCGTCCGCGCCATAGCCCGAGTAGTACACGCAATATGGCGTCGACCGCCGCAGGAAACGACCTGGAGACCAACACCTATGCATACGGGCAGGGTCCGCGGCCACCCATATGCCACGGGCACAGCAGCTGGGCACGGGTCTCGGTGAGTATGCCAGTTCTCTCAAAATCAGCATGTCGTACTTACCTTTCTCGCCCGCTCACCCCGTACGCCCAACCTCGACCTTCTCACGCACCGGCCCATCGCAAGCCGGTCAGAATTTGTGCACTGGCCGCACTGCGCTGGCCATCTGCCATTGCGCGGGCCCACGCGGGTCACATCGAANGACACGGCAGCGGCACATCTCACTCGACACGGGCTCTCTGCTCGGTGCGCACGCCCCGCCGTTCGCGACGCCGCCATCCCGGCGTCTTTGACGATTCCCCGCGTGCTCCCGATGTCAAGCCCCCGCAGCGCACATTGGGGGTGGACGACACTGTGATTGCAATTGGGAGGATGGCGAAGGTTGGTGAGTGGCCGAGATGAACGCCGCACACGCATTGCGCTCCTTCCAACCATGAACGTGCCACCGTCGCTGGAGTTGGTCAGCCCGCATTCGGTCAGTAGCAACGACCGCCGATGGCTCACCCACTCGCTTCTGCAGCAAACCCCAAGCCCGCCCCTCCCCCTCCACTCCTATCAACACCCATGCGGTGGCTGGTTGCAGCCGGATGGGCGAGAGGAGTATGTCGCGGCAGTGACGCTCGATTGTCCTGAAGCGGAGTGGGGGTGTCAGATCGTGACGTCGTCAACATATCATACGAGGAAAGGAGCTCACCGTCAGCGACGGGCCTAAAAGGCTGGTGTAAAGACACGTCAGAAGCGAGTTGAAAACCTGCCGGTGACTGCCAGCAACACAATGCAGTCAAGGTATCATCAATAGGAGGCAGACAGGGGACGCAGTCGTGACTCCGAACAGTAGCTGGTTGCGAGCGACCACAGTGTCCGCGACGTGTTGTCCTGAGGCACAAAACCAATCGATTCTGAGAACGATGTCGGCACATGTTCCAGTACCGACAATTAAGTCAAGAGGAGCGGAGAGACAACCACCTGGGATGAAACACGCGACTAGAGACAGAGGCGAGCGTGCAGAGGGACGAGGGGGCATCCCAAGGAATGCAGGACATCGCATAAAATCACAGACGACACTGAACGGAGGTTGTATGAGACTGAGAGCGCGGACTGGCCGATGTAAATGAGCATGACGAGGGTGGAGCAGGTTTGGCAGATGCAGAGGATGACGGTTGGTATAGGACACGGATGGCGGACAGGAGAACAGAGTTACAGACGAGTACGGAAGGAGGGGGGCGGATAGCGGAGCTAACCGAGAAATTTGTGCAGCCACGACGAGATCGAGAATCTACCGCGAAAAACGGCGGACAGAAACGAGGTGTAAGACCCACTACCACAGGGGTAGCGGGAATGTACAAGCTGTATCGACTCTCGCCGCTTGCTCACAGTCCACTCGTATCGTTCGTTCGCAGTCGCCTCTCTGCACGTGTCCTCCCCTACCTGAGACTCATTTCTCCGAAATTCATACGCAAACCTGGCACTCTAATCACAAGGCGCGTCATCTTGTGGTTTTCCCTCGTAATTCTGGATTTCCTAGTTCACAGTTTCCCACTTCTAAATCTAAAGCTCGTTTACCCCATACAGTCACTAAAATCGACCTTGGAACAATAGATGGTGCGCTATCTTCGCATATATGCGCGACTTGGTCCCCATGTGCTGTTTCTCTGGGCGAGTGAGCCTGAGTGAGCATCCGGAGGCGACTCGCGAGGCCGCGTATGACTGACATCGCTACCGTGCCGTGGACGCTCAGAGCCCCGATGCCGTTGCCCAAGATACGCACGAGCGCAGTTCGCGTGTCTAGTCGTCGGGAACCCACCTGCGGTGTACAGATCGTCGCCCGAGCCCAACTCGCGGCACTTGGCGGGAATGCGTCTTGCGTACGCAGTGGGCATAGGGCGCGAAACATGGAACTATGAGCAGGTGAGTATTGCCTTATTACAACCTCGCAAGGATACTTATTGCTCGTTTCTGACATTTCTATCTCAGGGTTTCATAGACAAAACAAATGGTACCCGAGAATAGAGTGGGACTGGGAGAGGAAGCGTACCCGAGTGGGGCCAACGAACCACGGCCGCCAAGCAGTCGCAAATTCCCAAAAGTTGGAAAAGACGGCGTGTCGAGGCGACGGGTGAGANGTCAGAGGAGGAATGGATATTTCAATGGATGGGCAAAGTATTCGACGTTCTCTGTGACGAGCTGTGATGAAAGCAATCTCGACGCGATGCGCCGACGCNGCGAGCTCGGGGTATTGTGCCNACGTTCACAANGCCTGCGACCTGCAGGAAGGCCTGATCGACAACTCGCAACAAACCCGCAGCTGCCTCGTCCTCGCCTCTGCGCAGCGCGCCCCATGCTTAGTCGCACGGATGCCTGTTCGCTCTCCCTCGTCCGCCAGTTCTCTACAAGTTGTCTACTATACAGCCTCTGTCACCCATCACCTCCTTCCCCTGAGCGCTCGATCCTCGGTCCCTCACTTGCTCGCNCGCNGNGTCGCCCTCTCGCCAGAACCATCGCCGCCAATGCTACCAGTTCGTGTCCAAACATGCCTAAAACCTCCTTTTCCACCCGCTGGAGACGACGCACAGGTGAGCTCCCGTGCTCGTTCTGGCTAAACGCATGTACTGATTTTAAGACATCGCCTCCTCAGAGATAAGAGANGAACGATTGGCTCGCAGCGTCTGTATACACGGAACTCGTGCGCTCTGGGGAGACACTGCCGCGACGCNTCGTTCGTGTATCTTGCTCCCTCCCGTACCACGGGAGCAGCGCGGAATCCTGCTGTATGCGCGGCTCGTACGTACTGCTAAATAGGAAGACGTGGCGACAGATGTAGATCTCTGACTCTCGCNGCCGCCGGGCGCGACGCCCGCCTANGAGAGGTAGNGCGGGAAGAAGGGCTCGGCGGACCAGATGATGACTACGCACGCGATCATCGACAGTGCGACNCATGATTCTTGAAGAATGTCGGCGCGCGCTCCGAGAGCTAGAACAGGTCCCATGAGGACATTCCTTGGTGGACAGAGCCATGAAATTGTTGACCATGCCCTGCTGCATGTCTCCCACCTCTTTCATATCATCNTTCTCGAAACGGCAGCNTGCGAGCATGTACATGTATATATCGCCAACATCCAAAATGTTAGACACCTGATGCCGAATGACAAGCTTCCCATCACCAGCGAACACAAGCCCTCGAACACCTTCTTGGAGTTGGTCGCGATCTGCTCGAACNTGCGCTTGATCACCTTGTCCNTCCGCTGATCGAGCGCCTCCACGAATTCCTCCATCAATCCCGCCGACCTGTCCAGGTCCGCGCACCACCGTAGCAGTTGGTCATGCTACTTCGTGAAGATGCTGCACCGCTCGAACGCCTTCTTGTTCACGTGCACAAACTTCTCCAGGCCTCGTTGAGCGCNTGCAGCTTCTTCATGAGTTGGTCTAGATCCTGTTTCAGCATACCGCCGGCAGGTAAGAGTAGAAATAGAACTTATGCAGCCCGAGCCACCAGTTCCCCGTCCTCATTTCCACGTCTAGTGGACACGTAAATGTGGGTTCATTTTGTGCGATCAGTGATTGAGAATATTTATGCCGACTACGTGCCTTGCACACTCCCCATTTGCGATACGATGGACAGTCTCAGAGTTTTGAGCTAGGTGGGCCGTTGCTCCGAGATAATCTAAAAATGAACCTCAATCTTGGTTGTAGAGTACTCATCTCCAACTGCTGGCNCCACATCGCATTGATGTTCCTGTTCAGCCTCCTTCTCCGAAACCCTGTTCCTGCAATCCTCATCCAACTTGACCNTCCAACCCTCCAGACGTTCTCGNGCNTGCGCCAGCGGCGCCGCGCCCGACGGGCGCATTTGTCCANGAGCGTGAACATCTTTAGCGAAGCGCGGGTAAGCTCTGTGCNAGCAGAGGGTGAGGCCATGCATATAGGGTGGNGTACCTTGCACCCTCCGCGTCTGCAACAGCCTTTAGCTCGCACATGTGCGCCTCTCAGTCATCCGACATGCTCTAGGTCTAGTCTCCCTCAGCCAGTGCACCCAGCTACGAGCACAGCTCACCTTACCGACGACATGGACTTTCTTTCTAACCTCGAGAGAGGGCTTAGATGATTCGAACAGAAGGTTTGCAAAAAGTTTGAAACGCACCTCATTCTTGGTATATCCATCCAGGAGCTGCGTCCTTGCCCCNCTCCAGTACCTTCTCTTCTTCCTCTCCTGATAGCTCAGCTCCTGGATACCCTCCTCCAGTTTGACCTTCCAGCCCTCGGGGNGCTCCTCCTCGNGCGCCAGGCTCTGCTCTGCTGGTTTGTGCNGCCAATGAAGNGTGTGGTTTCTTGGGNGACACGCACTTGACTTCGCGCGCACGCTTGGCCTTAGCGTCGAGCTCGTCGCGCTAGCTCGTGGCTGCGCGGATCGCCTCGATGCGCGAGCGCCGCCTGTTGTGGCATCCGCCCATCAACGCACNGTGGCGGTCGACCTTGTCCCTGCGGCTCTTGGACATGCGGNGGCAACAGTCATGTCNCGACACNCGTACGTGTTGCCGAAGTCGGGCGCAAGCAACGGCGGGAAGGGAAGTGGTATGGAGATGTAATAGGAAGCGAGATGAAGGTCAAACCTTCCCGCATCGGCTACATGTTGCCATGCCCCCGACAGCACTTCACTTTGAACAATCTGTGGCGCTAGTTGAGTTGCAATACGGATGAGGAGCCCACAGAAGCGCACCATGCTGGCAAGTAACCCAGTCGTGCAGGTACCACTCAAGGTGTCGTGGCCCGACCGGCTGACCAGGGTTATGCACGTGCCGTCTTTCGACGCATCTGCGACGAATCAAGGCTCCTCCCGAGTACTGAGATCTGAGATCTGAGACTTGAGTCCTAGTCGGACTACCTCCCAGGCACTGCGCCGCGCGACACGACGCGCCCCGGCACCTTCTCACAACCTCGCTGACGTTTCGCTCCTCCCAAAATTGAAATGAGCGTCCAGAATGGCGTTCAATTTTTCGATAATTTTGCCATGCGGCGAGCGGGGTGCCCGAGCTGAGGGAAAGGAAGATACTGTTGGCGTGGGTCAACATGATCTTGGTCTTGGCCGACAACGTGCATGCGCATGTGTCCTGACGTGTCCCACCATCTATTCTCCTGCAAGGAAAAGAGCATGTTGCTTCGGTGAATGTTTTCAGTACTCACATCGCGTGCCCATAGATGTCGCCCGCCTTGCGCCCCAGATCGTGAGTTTGCAGTTGTATGCTCGTGCACTGTGCAGTATCTCTTATTCGATGTGCTCTGTGTCGCTCCAGGGANGCGTGCACTTGGAGATCGGTAGCATCTGGTTTGTTGTGCCTGCTATCATTCTATGTCTATGCGAGAGGCGGAGCGTCGACGGGTCTTGTATACAATGATCAAGAATAGGTGACAAGAATGGGCGCGCAGCGCACCTTCATCGCCGGCATGGCTCCTCCCTGCTCTCGTCGTCAAATGACGGACGTAGAAAGAGGTTGATGAAATTAGAAGAATTTCGGTGGGACGTTTAAACATCGACAAAGGAATTGGTTGGGCGAGGCGAGTTCGTGCTGCAGCATAGAAAAAGGAAAGGGAAGTTGAGGGCTCCTTTGCAACGACTCCGACGTATCAACACGACTGCGCATGCCGCGAATAGTTGTGGTGCCGCGAGATGAACTAAGGGAGGAACGGCAGGACGGTGAGTAGGGTGATGTGAATTAAAGCTTGGGCAACTACTTTTGTCGAAAGCACTCAAGTGTGCCAGAGGAGACTTGTAAGTTTGCGAGGAGCACGAGGAGGCCCAACTCAGCCTGCCACAGCCCGAGAGTGAGGAACCCGATGACGTGCACGTGTGGTTAGGGTTACTTTGATCTGCCTCCGACTCTTAACACTACACGCGAATACATATTTCCAGCTCATCGTCGCAAGTTCGTAGTTACAAAAGCACTTTCATACTCTACGTCTGAAATCTTAAGGAAAGCTTGTCTTTAGCCCGCGGCGCGCGTTAATTCTGAGACGTTTCTCTCCTTCAGTCCATCCGCCCGTCTTCCTCAACTACACGCACACACCCTCTTAACCCAAGCACAACCCACTAGAAATGTCCTCCGACGGTCTGCCAGATACAATGGGCCTTGATATTGAGATGGTGCGTCGTTGTCTATTTTCAATACAGAACGGCCGCAGACGCTCACTGGCCGGTGTTCGTTCGTAGGCTGTGGAGCAAGATACCGACATTGAGATAAGGCTCCAACCATTTCATTTATGTGTAGCAGAAAGGAGGTAATACACGGTATACAATAAATGAAATGGTATATATAGTTTATACAGTTTAAAAACAGTTTATCGTGACTTGGCCTTCATGCCCATTACTGCCTCGTAAAGTACAGGGTCCCGAAGCCAATGCTTTGCGCAAAGCAATTTGGTGATGGACTCAGCTTTAAGTGATGCACGCAGGTCTCGGCAAATGTGACGAGAACTGGAGAAGAGCCTTTCAACAGACACAGAAGTGCCTGGAATTGCCAGAAAATCGCGAGCCATCCTAGCAATGATGCGGTACTCGTGAGCATGAGCCTAGAACACATTGTGGTGAATATCAGGATAAATTAGTAGAACAACATGGACACACCTTCCACCAAGTTAACGGCTGATATTCATCTCCAGGACCCCCCTCCATATCAGACCACCGCTCCAATTCGGAACGCGAAGGCTTGGGTGGCACTTCTGAACTTCCTCCTGATCGCGCCCCGACAACGGCAAGGAAACTTATGCCATTGCTTGTTGTTGGCACTTGTGTCACGGTTGGCAAAGTATCCTGAATAGCAGGTGTCGTCGACTTGTACTCGGAATAGACGTGCTCGAACAGGGCATGAGCACGATCATATTCGTCCTTTCCAAGGTTGTGAAACCACACCAGATGCAAGCTAGGATGACATGCTATGAGGAATTCTGGATCAGCAATTATCCTGTGCATTGACAGCTTCAAAGCCCATACCAGTTGCTAATATATTGTGCTGAGAGCATTTAGCAGGCTCGTAATACTGTAAAAGCTTTGTGCGCCCGGCCGCAAGTGCCTCACGGATAGTCACAGGCATTGTCTCGTCATGCATCTGACGCTCGAGGGAGGTTAGCATATGTTGGTACATTGGAAGAACCCAAGGCAAAGTAGGCATCCTTGCGGTCGACATGGTCTCCGTGACCTTTGTGAACACCTGAAATGCCGCAATGCATCCATTAATGATATCCGAGGTTGAGACAGAATCAGGCTACCTCGAGAACAGCCTCGTATTTTTCCAGAGTTCCCCAGTCTGTTTCCGATAAGAGGAGCGGGCGAAGTTCATCGTAGTCGAATACCCAGCTGTCGATAGCCTGTAAAATAAGTGAGGTAATGCAGCAGTGGGCAGATAATGTGCTGGCGCACCTTTCGTAGGATCAGGCCACGCTTGATCATGGCATGTGTATAGTTCCAGCGCATTCGGACATCCCGAACGGGCATGAGCCTCCAGATGAGAGTCGGTGGACCATTTTGATTGGAGAGAGTCTCCGTTGGATATTTCTTGCGGGCATGGATTCGGAACGATGCGCGACGTCCTGGAGTAGCGACAATCTTCACGCAGATTGTACGAAGCTGTGGAAATAGTGTCATTAGTCAAGGCCCCGAAGACGATCGATCATTGGCATACCTTTTGAATTGTGGTCATTCCTGCAAATGTCTCCTTCTCTCCCGAATCAGGGTCAACAATGTCATCCTTCTCGGAATTGCTGCTGCCGTCGGCAGCGTTGCTATCGTGGTCTCTCCCATCGCCATACTCATGTGCTTCGAACTCATGTAGTTCCTCGTCTGCCTCTTCAAGATCGAAATGGACTGGAAATTGCTTATTGAGCAGCGCGTAGTAGTCCTGCACATCGGGGCCATCTGCTTCTAATGCCGCACCCAGAATCTTTTGAACAACAAGATTAACGACGTGCGCCAAGCAATGTATCTGAGCATTATCTGGGTGGAATCCGACTCCGTAGCATTGCATGAGTAGGCGAGAAAGAACGCGAGCAAGGACATCGTTTGAAGCGACATTGTCGAGAGTGATAGACTGGATGTAAAGAGAACACAGAGATAAGTGCAAGAAAGAGGCAACGAAGGCCGGAGGCTTATCTTATGTGCACTGCCCGTCGTCTTAATGGCATCTAGGAATGCCTTCGCACCTGCAACGCCAGTATGTTCATGCATCGCAAGGTGGCGAAAGCCGATGACACGCTCAACAAGATTCCAGTCGTCGTCAATCCAGCCAGCGATGATTCCAGCAAAAGCAAACATCATGGCAGGTGTCGTCCATGTGTCCATCGAGTATGATATTTTAGACTTGATACTCTGATTTCACGTTAGCAGGTAGGTCAACTGTCAAAATTCGAAATCCTACCTTGAGCTCCCGGACAACTGCACCATGAAGTTCTACAAAAACCCGTGCAATCGTATTTTGAACTGTTGTGTCGGTTGGAAGCTGGAAGCGGCAGCGAATATATTCGAAAAGTCGCTTGATCGAAGGTGCCTCACCCGTCGTGAATGGGAGATCCTCCTCCGGCAGCCACGCAGCAAACATACGCTTGAATCCATTTTGTGTTGGCTCAATTCGTGGATTCAACCTTCCCTCCTCCATGAAATCCTTCATGAGCTTCGCACTGGCAAGCGTGAAGCCTGTCTGCAGCTGTGCACTCGTACCGGTGTTGGTAGTCACATTGTTGATGTTTGTCTTCTCTAGTGCGCGGATCTCATCGTTGTGCTTTTTTGTGTGAGTCGCGAGATTCCCAAGTTGAGGACGTTGTGTCTCCTCGTTGAAATCAGTAGAGTTTACGGTACGCAAGAAAGACCGTGTGCTTGAGTATTCTCGGGTAATCAGGACTGCGATTTCGAGAATCACGATGGGAGAAACACTCACGTATCGCAAAACTTGCACTTAAATGTCCAGCGTTTCCCTGACTTCGGATCGATCGTCGGTTTTGCGGGGTGCCAGTGCTGAAGTGTCCGGTTCTGTGGGCCGCGAGTCGTGCCCGTTCTTGCCTTCATTTCCTCTTCCTCTACAGCTCGCAATGCCCCATCGCCATCAGACTGCGACTCCGTGCTCACATCCTCATCTTCCGCCCTTCTCTTTTTAGCCCGATGTGCACGTTTGCCCGTTGCGCGGTGGTTCTGGGGAGCTTCCTTTGTCTGGATTCAGTCAGTTGGGCTTTCGCAATGCATATGACGCATCACTGCCTGGCATACCTGGCGCGGCTGATGCTTTGCTTTCAACTTTTGTGAAGTGGCTTCGTCCTCTTGTTCCGATGCACTTGAGAAATCTGCATCAAATGTTGCTGGGGGTGATGTGGGCTTCCGTTTGAATCTCTTGAGAGGCTGTGCATCAGCAAAAGGTAAATATGCATGTTGAAAAAGGAACAGTACTGCTTGGCGACTTGCAGATTCGATCTCACGCTCTGAATATAACAATTCAAGCCCATCATCGTCGAGGCTGTATTCCGGGATTGAGTCTTCTGAGTCCTCATCTTCGTACCTTGGCCGTCGAGGTTTATAGCTTTTGTCTTTGCGGGAGTCACCTGAAAGCGCAGTTTCTGTGGCGTGGTTATGAAACCAGGACATATCGCGAGGAGATCATCAGAGGACTCACCAGTTCTAGGATTCTGATTCATCTATGAATCAGTTCTAAATATGGGGCGGCCCTCACAACTCGCGACTTTTCCAAACGCANNTTTAGGAAGTTGGTTCCCACGATTACAGCCACATTCATTCCAATCTGTTAGAGTTTGTTTTTTACAGGCTTTAGTTTAGCTTCAATCAATGTGAAATTTTG